>JBAIZL010000002.1:208511103-208656103 GCA_036971475.1 Prosapia bicincta | reverse complement strand
ATTACATACACTTATGAGTAGTTCTCACTTAAGGCATCTCCTTTGAATATAGTAGCTCTATACTCTAATCAAGACAGTTCTTTACGAGGATTCTACTTTAATTATAAGCAAAGGTAAACTTCGTTTCTTACCAAAAATTATTGCTTTATCTAATGAAACAAGTAATATTTAAACAAAAATTAAAATCAATTCCTACTTCGGTGAACAATTTTATTTTAGCTACTTTCTATTAAATTTCTCGTAATTATAATAAAAATATGTACAGTAGAATCTCGATAATTCCAGGTAAATGCACCAAGACCCCTCGGATTACAAAAAACTCGGATTACCTTCCTGTGCATTAGAATAAATAGGTATTTTAATGAATCCTAATATGGATATTTATTGAAATACCAAACTCATTTCCTTTGTATATTTATGTGGAGATTTCTTGGAATCAAGACTTATTTAATTTCCATACGTAATTTATATGGACATTTCTTGGAATCCCGAATCATTCCCTTTGCATACCGTATTTATATGGACATTTCTTGGACTCCCGACTCATTCCCTTTGCATACCGTATTTATAAAGACATTTGTTGTAATCCCGACTCATTTCCTTTGCATACCGTATTTATATGGACATTTCTTGAACTTCCGACTAATTTCCTTTGCGTACCGTATTTATATGGATATGTCTTGGAAGCCCGACTCCTTTCCTTTGCATACAGTATGGATATGAACATATCTTGGAAGTCTAACTATTTTCCTTTCCATACCGTATGACTATAGATATTTTTTGGAAGCCCGATTCACTATTTTCTTAAGAATCGAATTTCACGGAACCTCGAATTATCGGGACTCGGAAATTTGTAACTCTACTGCATATACATATGACAGAATCTCTATATTAAGTAGCAAATAGAAAGCAAAATTATTGAATTTAACAGAGTTAATATCTGGAAAGCTATATTAACGTCAAGTGGCATCCAATACAAGTTTTAAAAAAAAAATTAAACTTATATGGTGAATAAAAAGTATTTTATTAATAATACTTTTAATACTTATTAATAATTTTTTATTGAAAATTTGAAAATGATTTACAAATAAATATATATATATATATATATATATATATATATATATATATATAGAGAGAGAGAGAGAGAGAGAGAGAGAGAGAGAGAGAGAGAGGGAGGGAGAGAGAGAAAGAAAGACAGACAGACAGAGAGAGCGAGCGAGAAAAAAACATCGTTATAGAAACAAAAAAGAACTTATGTAAGCCAGATATAAGGCATGTAGCTTTCCTTAGTGACACTGGCAAAGAGGGTTGCGTTCTTTCCAAAACAATAACCTGAGGATCATTCCTTATTCTCCATGGTTTGTTATAAATCACACCATGATCCGTAGATCAATCCTCAACCCGATACTCAGGGCCTAACAGATTCGCCAGTAAGCTCTATGTACTATGATCTTTAAGCTACTGTGACGTATCCTGGACCACCCCTATGACAAAATAAACGACTACTTAAGCCTGAGTAACGCAATTCTATGAACGGTTGAAATCAATTTTAATACTCAGTTCTAACAAATCCAAGAATCACTGTCAATGAGAGCGCAACCAGTCTGGTAGACACATAGATATAAACAACATATTTCTTACTTGTGATTTAGTACTCTAAATGATAGAAAATATCAGAAAGACAATGTTTTCTTTTAAAAAATTAAAAAATTTAAAATACACTTTAATTATAGAACCCAAACATTTTGCAGTTTTTTCGTGTGGGAAGAATAAAACATTTCATTTACAATCTCTCTCCCTCACTCTCTTTTCCACACATTCTCTTTCTCTTTCCCTCTCGTATTTGTGTATGTGTATGTGTCCATATATATATATATATATATATATATATATATATATATATATATATATATATATATATATATATATATATAATGAATGCATTAATTCATTCAGATTGCATTACTCTTGCCTGATGATGGTACGTTTGCCAATGAAAAGCTTTGGGTAATAAAATTTAACAAATAGCCTTGTATTTCAATATATATATATATATATATATATATATATAGAGAGAGAGAGAGAGAGAGAGAGAGAGAGAGAGAGAGAGAGAGAGAGAGAGACTGATACGTATTCCTTCACGGATGGAAAAATTTGATGAATTGTTATTATCTGGAGTACATCCGTTCATTCTGCAGTGCATAAAATTGCAGTTTCGACGATTCGTTAGAATCTCATCTAGCATTGACAATGGGAACCCAACAACAGTTGTAGAGCGAGTGAATAGCGCAGACAACTCTGCTTCTATATATAGAAGGAATGAAACCCCGCCCATTGACGTCATTCCACACACCTGAGGCAAACAATTACTCACAATCCTTTCCTTTAGTTCACCTTTCTGCCGATAAAATCTATCGATAACACATTTGCACAGTTCGAGCAAATTCAAAGTATCATCGCGTTTTGTAAGACTTCCTTGCTTCTCTATATCGACAGCCTCACGTATAATTCTAGTCCTGTGGTTTTCCACTTGAGCAATCTGTCGGCAAGACTGGAAATCAATGGTTTATCCTGAATCGCAGTGGTGCTTGTTCAGAGCATAAGTTTTCTGCTTGTTTTTAAGGCTAATAGTTCTTATTGTGATCCTCAAGCCTAGCCAATATACGTCTGTTCGTTTGGCCAATGTACGATTTCTTACAAATTCCACAAGAAACACTGTAAACGCAATGGTTTTCCAAGAAGTTTTTATCTTTGGCGTTACCAAGAATCTTGTCGAGGGTGATGTTAGGTTTGTAGACAGAACGTATACATACCATTCCTCCTAAAGAGTCTGCCAATCTTATCAGTGGTCCCTCTAATAAAAGGCAAGGAAACAGTACCAGTTTTCTCAGTCTCCCTCTAGTCACTGGGTAGATACGACCCCTCAAATGACAAGCACAGACGGCCGCTGTCAATTCTTTACGATCAGGCCACTCCATAAACACAACACTCAGTGCATTAACTAACGACCTGCTTTGTATTAGATGGAGCGGGGGGCACATCCAAAGGGAAACAGGTCTCCAACGGACATACTAATTTGACTTGCGTGAGCATTTCAGGTTTGAGTAGGCTGCAGAAAAAATGCATGATAACTTCCACGCCACAGACTCACTAACAAGGTATTTGTAAGGTTATACCTCTCCCAAACCAATAGAATAAGGTAACCTAGACACCAGAGGCCCTCCACGATCTATCGCGAGATTTTTCCTGCAGAGTTTCTTTCTTGGCAGGTTATTTAACCCCATCCTTATGCGACACTTACCGTTCTGTTTCATCCACAATCTGCTGATTTGCCATGGAAAGAGACTATCAGCTTGGCACATGGGCAATCTTCCTGAATCCTTCACGAGCGTTAGGGGAAGCCTACTAACCGCATTCGCATGTGTGACGGAGGTAGCTCTTGAGAGGTTGGCTGCCACGAGGGCTGAGGGGTATTACGGGGCTCAGACCTAGGCAGGGGAGAAAGAAATGCGCTATTCACTCCTCTTCAACTGTTGTTGGGTTCACCTCTTCAATGCTAGATGGGATTCTAGCGAAACGTCGGAACTGCGCTTTATGCACAGTTGAATGAACGGATGTACACCGCGTAATAACTATTCATCATATATATATATATATATATATATATATATATATATATATATATATATATATATATATATATATGGAGAGAGAAAGAGAGTATTGACGAAATAACAAAACCTATCTCTAAACTTTCACTAACTAGTTTATTTAGCGTTTTCTTGAGTTCGTTCTAAAATGAAATAGTTAAATACTAACCTTGTTCTGAGAATGACAAAAGATTTTGATACTTTATTGCATATTGGCCCTCAATATTTCCAGTTACCGAGAATGTCCAGCATGAACCACAATTCCCCTATAAAAAACAGCAATGCAGAAAACTATTAAGCAAAATGTTCGAAACTATAATCTTATAAAGGGTTTTTATTTTATCTTTGTACTCGAGCATCAACTAAACACACACATATTATATATAATGTAATAAAATCATCATTTATTTTATTTTTATTTTAAATTTATTATATTAAACAAATAATAAAATTTCTCTACACTTCAATCCAATTGAATTGCTTTATGAATTTATTCATCATTAACATTTTTAATCTTTTAAATTTTGTAGTCCATTACGTTCGGTAAATCTGAATTAATCACTTTAACAATAGTTTATGACTATACAAACTTTAAATTTTGTAAATTTGTGAACTTTCTGTGACAGAACGTTTTCGATCGCTATGTGGCGATCTTCACCAGTGCCTTTTGCTTGGAGATGTTGGATTAAGCGGTACGGTTTTAAAGACAGGTTTTCGACAATATTAAAGAGTATGTGTGATTTGTACTGTGTTTGTTCGTTTAATACGTTTGTACTTTCTGTTTTTGTGTGTCTGTAAATTTCATATTGTTTTAGTGTATTGAGATGAGGTGCTTTTTTTGTTGATGTGCAATATTTCTAGGTTATGGTAAATGTCTGTGTATTTGTGTCCTATTTCTTTTATGTGATTGTAAAATGTTGAGTTGGTGTTCTGTTTGTGTTCCTCGAGTCTTCGTTTAAAGCTGCGATCTATTTGCCCAATGTTGAATTTGTTCCATTCGGCAAAGTTTAATTTGTATACGCCTGGTGCTTGTAGTTTATCTTTGTTGTTAGTGTTGTGTTGTATTTTGTATTGTAAATTGTTATTAATTTTGTATGCTATTTTCTATCCTGGTTTTTTTTTAAATTTGTGGGCTATTTTATTTGATGTTTTTCTTGTGTATGGGATTGTGTGGTATTTGTTTTCCCTGTGGATGTAGTGTTAATTTTTTTAATTTTTTTGTATATTGTGCCATAGTTTGTCTATTATTGTGGTGTTGTATCCATTTGTGTATGCTAAATAATGCTAATGTATGCTAATGGGATATTATAGCATTTGTGTATACTAAAATGATGAAGATCACCACATAGTGATTGAAACGTACTGTCTCAGTAAGTTCACAAATTTACAAAATTTAAAGTTCAAATGGTCATAAACTAAAGTTAAAGTGATTAAAGTTTTAATATTCAAAAATACATACAATTAATTTTTCTGTTTATTTAAGGATAGTTGATTTCTACACACCACTTATAAAATACTTCTCTTACATTTGCTATGTACTTCTATCCACCTACAATCTCTCTACATCCTCCTGTAATTCTACTTTTAAGGTTTAAACAATTAGCAACTATTTTTTACATTAATAAATTGTATTCTTTCCAAGATACTTTATGACGAAAAATAACTTTAAATTTGTTTAAAATTTGCCAATTCAAATATTTATAAAGTACGTCTTCTAATAATACAGGAAATTTGAACAATTTTTTTATTTGGAAAATCTGATAAAAATTAGAAAAGTTATTTTAATAATTTCAACTCGTCAGTCACATAGTAAGTTAATCGTTATTTTATCTCAGATAATTTACACGTTTATAAAAAATAATTAATTATTTCCTGTTTTAATCTTAAACCATTTACTTAGAAATTGGAATTTTTCTGCGTTCTAATGGTTCAAACCGGCGCAATGTACCCACTAAATTAATAAGACTTGTTTTGTAAGAATATTTTAAAATTTTAAACAATTTCATACTGCTAAATAAAAATTTACATCTAGAAACAATAAATATCGCTTGTGAACGTTAGAAAAAATCATCATCAGAAAAAGTTAATAAGAATTATATATTAAATACTCAGATCTAGATGAATGTGTATAAAATAAATTATCGTATTTGAGAAATTTATAACTAATTTATAAAAGCCAGACTAATAAATGAGAAATAAAACAAAACCTTTGAGTACTTCTGAAAATATTAAATCTGAAAATAGATTACAGTACATGATTTGTTTTTGTAATCAGTTTAGTTTTCTAATCATCCTCTCGAGGCTTAGACGAGACAAACACGTTATCTGTGTGAATGATTGTTGCAATATCATATTATTGGAGGAAATAATTATCACACACTTTCTTGAACATCTACTAAATTTTATTTCATCTTACTTTTCTGCAGAAATCAAATAGTAAAACCTTTCAATAACTTTAAAGAATAACCTAATTTTAAAATAAAATGCATTAACGTTTTCACTACTAAATTCTTTCAAAACATTTCCTTCTGTAGTTGGATAGAAAAAAATAAATATATTCCAATAATATCACACAAAAAAGTCTTTGCTGATACCATTTTCATCCAAAAAGTTATCGAATAAAGGTTTATAAACGTCTACATGTGAAACACTAATAGTCTGTAACATTGCCAAGGTATTTCTCATAGATTTGTCAATTATGTTCCATAAATCATTTAAAATTTAATTCTAATATAAACTACTTCACAAATCTAATTACGATTTCACACATATTTCATTCTCTAGTTTTTGTATTTTTATTTCTTATATTTTGCATATCAGCAGGTATAATAACTGCTTTTTAAGATCGTCTTGTTCATACAAGGATATTATTAGATGTTTCTTTTAATATTTCGATCTAGTAAAGGATTAAAATATGGTATTTTGTCTTGTATTAACACAATCAATGTATAGCCTATGTATTAGTATTTTAATCTATATATGCTTATAAAGCATAACTTAAGTCTTTAGATAAATGGCACTGTTACCTCGTTTTTATCTCAATTTTACAGCCATACTTGACTCTAAACAAAATATTCGAAGAATTTACGTTGGCATAAAAAATAACACCTCGATCTCTTTGGAGGCTTTACATTGCGGTCAAAAAATCATTAGTCTATGTTTTTCTTATTTTTGTCATGCTTGAGACGGCTCTTTTTTCATACGCGTTTCAATTACACGCCATCATCATCAGTGACGCTGCCGCAAACATATAACTCTAACTAAAGAAATGGAACATAACCTCTCATATTTTTATGTTGTGTACATTTACTGTGTTTATAACCTCAGCTCACAAGACATCTCGAATATTGTTTATTTAATATTATAGTAACTCTGTGTTGCATGTAGCCTTTTACCTCGTTATCACTGTTTGACTTTTAGTAGTTCTAAAAAAAACACTCTAATCTGTAAACAAGAATCAACGCTCAGGTACATTCCCGTAGATCCCACCAAAGGTTATAAATGATGAACTAGGCTATTTGTTGTGATTCGCTAAGAAAATGGTCTATAACTGGAAACGTTTGTCTTTTTTTTACAAATAGGGTCTGGAACTCTCAATAACAATAAGAAATTTCTTACTACTTTAAAGATTTTTAGTATTAACTTTACAGTTTGTAATTTCCATTTTCTTTATCCATTTAATATTAGTTTCTAAATTGCCAACTCATTTATATTTAGTGGAATCATCATTCTAAGATTTCAATAAAACACTGAACGAAAACTATTTGCTACGAATGAATTGATTTTTAACCTCTGCTACAAATCACACTGCACAGCCAACCCTTCTCTTTAAAGAAGGTCCACGCCTACCAATCCGTTAAAAGGGTACGCGCCACAAAGTCAGCCTAGGAGTGAACAGACGCCAAATGCAGACTTGGCCTCTAAAGTCTTAACAATGAATACTGTACTTAAAACTTATTTCTCTATTGAAACTAGCTTTAAACTTTTTTTTTTAATAAAATATTTTCTGAGTTAGAACAACCTTTAAATATTTATTACGCTCCATTTACTTTACCTGGTCTTTAACATCCGTTACAACATTATAGTCCCTCCAGTCGTAGTTCTTTGGAATCTCCACATTCGGTATTACTGCTTTTATTGGTGGTTTCCCGAACGTTAATGAACTTTTCTTTAAGCCCAAATATTTTTCACGAAACTCTTTCTCTATGGAAAAAAAATTTGTAAATAGTTTTTAATATAGGCCTACTTTTTCAATATTTGTTATACAAATTTGCCTATTACATAGTACATGCATTAAATAAAATAAAAAAAGACAAGTCAGTGCCGTACATTATGGGTATTTAATTAAATTATGTCAATTCAATCATCGTAATTACCAGACGTATCATTAACCACAATACTTATTATTAATTAGAATTCCAATTCAAAGCTCAATATCGTACATTATGGTTATCTAACTAAATAATGTCAATTGAATTATCGTAATTACCAGACGTATAATTAACCACAATACTTATTATTAATTAGACTTCCAATTCAAATCTCAGTACCGTACATTATGGTTATCTAACTAAATAATGTCAATTGAATTATCGTAATTACCAGACGTATAATTAACCACAATACTTATTATTAATTAGACTTCCAATTCAAATCTCAGTACCGTACATTATGGTTATCTAACTAAATAATGTCAATTGAATGATCGTAATTACCAGACGTATAATTAACCACAATACTTATTATTAATTGGACTTCCAATTCAAATCTCAGTACCGTACATTATGGTTATCTAACTAAATAATGTCAATTGAATTATCGTAATTACCAGACGTATAATTAACCACAATACTTATTATTAATTAGACTTCCAATTCAAATCTCAGTACCGTACACTATGGTTATCTAACTAAATAATGTCAATTGAATTATCGTAATTACCAGACGTATCATTAACCACAATACTTATTAATTAGACTTCCTATTCAAATCTCAGTACCGTACATTATGGTTATCTAACTAAATAATGTCAATTGAATTATCGTAATTACCAGACGTATAATTAACCACAATACTTATTATTAATTAGACTTCCAATTCAAATCTCAGTACCGTACATTATGGTTATCTAACTAAATAATGTCAATTGAATGATCGTAATTACCAGACGTATAATTAACCACAATACTTATTATTAATTAGACTTCCAATTCAAATCTCAGTACCGTACACTATGGTTTTCTAACTAAATAATGTCAATTGAATTATCGTAATTACCAGGCGTATCATTGACCACAATATTTATTATTAGACTTCCAACTCGAATCTCAGTACCGCGCATTCGGTTATCTAACTAAATAATGTCAATTGAATGATCGTAATTACCAGATGTATCATTAACCACAATACTTAGTATTAATTATACTTCCAATTCAAATCTCAGTACCGTACATTATGGTTATCTAACTAAATAATGTCAATTGAATTATCGTAATTACCAGACGTATCATAGCCCACAATACTTATTATTAATTATACTTCCAATTCCAACACACACGGTTCCATATTTCAATTTATCTTTTCTTCACTACAAAGCAAAATAAAATAATTCACAGAAATAATAAAAATAGTTCATTGAGAGTTAGTTTGGGAGGATATTCACTACAATACTATATCATACCTTTCATTTACAATCTTGGTTCATATTGTAACACTCTTAAAAATAAGGTGTTACATATAAATTCATTTATATATTTAATTTTTATTTATTAATTATATCTTCCCAATATAAAAGAAAATTTTTGTTTTATTCGTGCTCATTGTGAAGCTAGCATATATAGTAGCGCCCCTAGCGGGTAAAAATTTAAAATATCGTACGAGTGGTAACTCAGGGTAATTAACTGGCATCACCTCATGTGACGCAAGCATGGTCTGATATCGCCAGATCCAACGCACCAATCGGAAAATTCGAAATAATAACCAAGGGTGGGATTTCCGTTGGCGTGTCCCTTCAGAAGCCCCAGTTCTCCAAAAGTCTTTGAACGAGACGGACGTAATGGCACTTTCGGACATAACCTAGAAATTTATAAGCTTCCAGTATTCCAAATTTTAAGATGTCAAGGCCGGTACCAAATTTTATTAACGAGCTAAAGAAGAAGTCAGAAGCGATTATTTATGTATTTCAAATGAGTAAAAGTTGATATTATTTTTGTTTAAGTGCGCTGATTTGCAAGAGCGATGTGTTAAGTGATTAGTGATTCCAAAAGCCATGGGCAATGTTTAATATGTGTTAAAGTGTTTTAAAAATAAGTAATGTGCACAAGTAGGTACGTTTTAGATAATAATAAAGAAAATGTATTTTAATGTTAACTAAGTTGAAGAATTTTTAAGTGATATACGGTTAACACATGATCGGTAGAAATTGTCCCTTGAATATTCATTTCAGAATTAATTTGGAAAACTTAAGTTACTGTCTTGTCGATATATATAAATTTTAAAAGATAATAAGTAATTCAAATGTATGGAATAATTAGCAGTAATTAAAAGTAAATTACTCGACACATTGGTGTCAATTGTTCTTTTGTAATTTGTCACTGATTAATAAATTGTATGACTTTGTAATTTAAAAATTTAAATTCTTATTTCATTTCAAGTAACCAAGTTCTACCTTCCAATGATATCGGAAGATCGTTTACAGAAAGACATTATTATGCCTGGCTGAAAACGGAGAACTTAGGAGCTCCTGGTAAGTAAGGTTAATTAATTTGTTAATTAGTAATTAACACACATTTTTAATAAAGCCCTGATAAATACTTACCTCAGGAAAAAGGCTCAACTGTTACAATATATTTTCTAAGCGTCCTAACTTCAAGTACCTTAAACTAGCGTAGTTAAACTAGAATCCACTGTAACCCGTGCCATATTTTTACATCAGTATTTCCCATTTTACTCCCTACTAATAATTTTCCCCCGTAACTACCCTTAGTTACAATGATTCTACTTCCTAATTCCTTCAGTTGTCAGATTAAAAAAAGGTAATTTTAATAACACAACAATGCCCTACTAACGTTTCACTAATTATTTTCTTATTTATAATCCTCCCTTTTATACATTCCCCAGTAATAACCATATGTTCACCTCTATTCCACAGATTCCTTTACCTATAGTAACCATTAGTCCCATTTTCACGCTGTTTTCACTAATATCTTATCACCCGAATCTTTTTTCCGTTCTAAACCACCTTAGTTATAGTAATTGTTCCAACTTAAACCTTTAGTAGCAATTTTTGTAAAAGTCGTTTTGGAAATTCCACCAATTATTTACTAAATTTTCAACAAACTAGTAATTTTTCACTTCCAAACTACCTTTAGAAACTTTGCTATTTCCGCGTTAACATTAGGTTTTTATGGTAGTGTGATTATTTTTCTAGAAGTTCCCCCCACACTATAATCTTTGATGACCACTATTCAACGTAATCTGTGCTTTACATTCTCACTTGAAAATAAGTATTGAGTTTGGAAAATAATTAAAATATTGTTAAAATATTGTGATAAAAAGTTTGTTGATGATTTCTGTCAGCTTAGGTTTTAAACATTCAAAGTCGTTTTAAGTGAGGGTGTCTTAGAGGGTGAAAGTATTTATTCTAATACAAATACTATTCAAATGTTTATCATATAAGAGTAATATAAGAAGATCTATATTATATGTTATTTTTAGGTTATTTACTATCTTTATTTTGAATTGGTTTTGCTCTAAATTTTATATTTGTAATCATATGTTTAACCGTGTGTGAGAACAAAACCCGTAAAATTGATAAAGTGTAAGTAATAAGTTTTACTTTTATTAAATACAAACAAAAATAGTGTTGGATTTTTTATTCTTGGTATGGACATAATCTCTTGATTACTAGAAAACATATTTGATAATTTAAAATTAAAGTGCATTATTTTTCAGTTTAATTCTTGAAACACTCCTTAATGTAACATTCATGTCACAGAAAACCTCAACATAAGACTATATTATATATTGGCAAAGATGACATCCGTTTTATCTTATGGGTACCTATATTAATACTTACTTGTCAGATCAGAAAATTTAGTAACTCCATATTTTGCGGTCCCACGTTGTGATTTTTGTAGTTCTTCAGCTCTTTTCATGTTCTCAATAAAAACTTTGAGCCGGTAGTGGTATTCTTGAGCATTTTTATACTGTTTGTTGTATTTTTTCATGAAACCCTTAAAGAGTTTGTGGTGACTATCTTGCACAGTTTCTTGCTAAAACAAAGATTTATTTTACAAACACATTTTAAAACTTTGTCTACGCCCTAGCGCGCGCACGTGCGTGCGTGTGTGTATGTGTGTGTGTGTGTGTGTGTGTGTGTGTGTGTGTGTGTGTGTGTGTGTGTGTGTGTGTGTGTGTGTGTGTGTGTGTGTGTGTGTGTGTGTGTGTGTGTGTGTGTGTGTGTGTGTGTGTGTGTGTGTGTGTGTGTGGGTGTGTGTGTGTGTATGTGTGTGTGTGTGTGTGTGTGTGTGTGTATGTGTGTGTGTGTGTGTGTGTGTGTGTGTGTGTGTGTGTGTGTGTGTGTGTGTGTGTGTGTGTGTGTGTGTGTGTGTGTGTGTGTTTCGATACACATAGAAAGCAATGGAAAATTATCAATTTTTACTAATATTCCTTAAATTGGCATGATATGATTCGTTCTTCTACTTTCTATACAGCATCATTCTAAAATATAAATAAATAAATTAACATGAAAAAACGATAAAATTATTGATAAAACTATTGTATCAAATTGTAATAGCAAAATATTTACTTATAAATTTACTTTCCTCAACTCATAAAGCTGTTTTCAAAAAATACAGTTATTTCAAATACAATATTAAAACTGTTTAATTATTAAAAAAATAGAATTTTTCAAGAAATACTGTTGTGTTAAGAAAAACAATATATAAAAAATTAACTATGTAACCTAAAACAACAAAAGCAACATTTTCAGAAAAAAATATCAATTATATGCCACCAGGTTTGTTTTGTAATAAATTCATACGACACAACTATTTTCCAACTGGCCTTTGTAGCCTATCAAATATTTTCAAATTTACAAAATTGAATATAATTTATAGTGCTGTTATAATATAACAGATTCGTTTTTCCCGTTTAGTTATCATAACTAACGAGAACCGAAAATTAAAAAATATATTTAAGATATTTAATTTATTTTTAATGTTGTTCTGATCGTACACTTCAAAGTTTGCCCTTTTAATATTCTTTAATTTCATGTGATAAAAATTCTTCCGTGGTTTTTATATTTCAATGACTATTTATTTTAAATACAATTGGTCCACTAAAACTTGAATCATTTTGTTTTAGCTGTAAAGAAATATTTTGATTTATTTTAAACAAATATTTTTTTTAATTTTATTACCTAATTTTACATTGATTTAATTATTTACCACGTTATTTTAAAGTTTAATTTGAAACCTATCAGTATTAATTAGATTCCAAAGCGTATGTTTTTTCTTGTATTCACTTTGCATCAGTATTCTTTCTAAATCTTTCCTTTAAACTACGGTTCGTTCATGACAGAAATGACTAAGGTAAGCGAGATGTGATTTTTGTGTTTAATAGTGATGAACCAAATATATTACAAATACAAATTTTTACTTTTTGTCTCAGAAATGGTAATCATTTTACTGTTGTTACCATATAGATCATTTTAATAATTGCTTTTAATATACTTACCATTTTTGTTTTACGAATTTTCACTCTTTATTTAAATTCATTATTGTTCATTCTCTATATATGATTACTACGTTACTTTAACTTACCTCATAATCTTCAGCCACTATTACAGTGACAAGGAAGAAAATGCTGACACTAAAAACAAGATTACGGACTATCATTGCGGCTGTATTTCCTAAAACTAACTTCTTGCAAACTGTCACTTTTATATTATTTGTTGATATTCTACTACACTCATAAACGTGTTTCACTTTATATTATTATTATTTCTTGGAGAAGTCTCAAGAAGATAAAACTGTTCAATCAATCAAAGTGTCACATTTTTTGTTATTTGGAGTTATGAAATTACATCATTAATTATTTCTATCGTTTGACAACAAAAGTACAAGAGTATAGAATCTAAAACATCTTATTCACGTTTTCAAACAGTGCTTATGAATTAACTAATATAATTATATTTTAGTAAAACCTATATTATTTAAAACTTAGTAAAACAACTACTTACTAAAATAGCCAGTACATTGCTTAATGCTGAGTACAAAACTTAGTACTGTTAAATATTTTTTTTACAATATTGTAATAGCCTGATGTTAAAGTTTTAAAACACTTTTTTAATTATTTATTTATTCCATTACTAGCTGTACTCTGCCACGTTTTTGCTGTGGCACATTGCGGTTGCATGGATGAGAAATGAGAAACTAAACAAAGCATACGTTTTATAGAAGTATAATTTTGCAATTTTTCAGAGGCCAAGAAAATATAGAGCTAAGGCTGTCATTTTTTGATAATAACCTGCAACAGTCACTTTTAAACACGTTTAAACGCTGATAGTAATTTATTGGTGTTCATCTTTCTAGGCTAGTTTACTTTACATATGTTATGTTAGAAGCAGAAGTCTTTCCTTCCCTTGGTTTTCAAGATAATAAGTTTATAGTTTGATAAATTTATTTGGAACTAATCTATACTGTTATATAAAAATCCAATGGTGTCTGTCAGTGTGTGTATTACTCAATCACATAAAAACTAGTGGACCCATTGATATGAAATTTGGTATTTATTTCCCTTTTCCACGTGTTCGGTTTTAGCGACAATAATTATACTTGGCGACGAGGAAAATCATCAGAGATACGAAAGAAACTATGAAATCCCTTGCTCATGCCCCAAACGTTTACAGTTTTATAAAAATGTATTTCCCCTCAAACAAGGTGCTAATAGTGATGGTAAAAATTCTCATTGCTCACTCCAAATATAATGCATATAAAATGAATCAAAAATATGCCCTGAAGCAATATTCACAATTATTGTTTGTTATTGCCACAGAAGGTTAATCTTATATACCTATTAAGTATCCAGTCAGGATAGATTTGGTTGTAATTTTATACGTTTAACCAAATGTACACATGTAAGGCTGGAATAGAGATCATGCGACGAAGTAGGCCTATTACTCCATGGAAGTAGACGTTTAAATAAGTAATATTGTATAAAATTACAACCAAATATCCAGACTGGACACTTTACAGCTATATTTTAATATAGGTATATGGTATTACATAAAATACAACCAAATCTATCGTAACTGGATGCTTTGTAGGTAAGCCTATATTTAAATATATGTTTACGTAATAATGCGAGCTGTTGATACGCCCACGTAGTACTTCTTATTACTCCGCAATGAATTATTTATCCAACTTTAATTTAATAAAATTTTGTTTATTTATTTGAGCGAGAGTTTTCATTATTCTTATCGTATCCCTGAGGACTTTCTGCGTCGCCCGGTTCCGTCAACATTTCCCAACAGAAGTTCTCAGTTCCGTCAACAGAGAAGGGGGCTCCCGCAGAAGCTTACAACACGGCTTCTGATAATGCAAAGAAAGACCTGAATACAGTCCAAAACAATGCATTGAGACTGATATGTGGTGCTGCAAAGTCTACCCCAATTGCTGCGTTTGAGATTCAAACAGATATTGAGCCCCTTAACGCTCGCAGGGACAAGGCTGCTATCAAATTCTTCGAAAGAGCCTTAAGAACCAACGATGACTTCTGGAAGAAATATAGATGCGCAAACCAAAGGCTTAAAACCCAAGTCACACCACTGGCAAAAGCCGCATAAATAAGAAGAAGACATGGATTGGAAGAATCAGAGCGACAACCTTTCAAGAAAACGAAATATATAAATAAAAGGACAGAAATACCATCGTGCACATCAATACCTGGTGTAAGCCTGAGAAAAGCCGACATCCAAATCTGCGAACTCAAAGTACTAACAGAAGCTATGATCAACGAGAGGTATCCGGCCGACGAATGGCTGCGTGTGTACACAGATGGATCGGCAATGCATGACGCATGCGGAGCCGGATATTTCTCCTCAATTGGGCAAAAATCAATAGCAGTGGGGAAAAACGGAACCAACTTCGAAGGAGAAGTGACCGCCATCGGCGAAGCGGTCAGAGAGATTCTTCTGTCGGCCAACACCAAGAAGGAAGTTTTCCTCTCGGATTCAACATCCGCGATTCAGGCGATCGCCTCCCCAAAGCCACAAGAAGGGAAGGAAATTAACAACTGCCAGAAAACACTCCACATGTTGCAGAAAACAACACAGATCGCAGTACAATGGGTGCCGGGGTACTGTGACATCAGAGGAAATGAAAAAGCAGATAGTTTGGCCAAGCATGGCCTCCCTCTCTCATACCGCAGTGTCTGTCGGAGTATAAACAGCACTATCAGCGACTCCGTGAAACGGGACAGGAAACAAGCTGCTACAGGAAAGCAATGGGAAGAGATCATCCAATCAAGCATACCACTGGATCTTCCGAGAGGCGTAGCCGTGGCTTTGTTTAGGATGACCACTGGACATGACTACCTACAGAGACACCTGCATCGCATGAAAGTGGTAGACACACCAATCTGCCACCTCTGCTCCGACAATGAAAGGACGGCAGAGCATCTTACCACTTGTGACAGCCTGAAAGATATCTTTCACGAGGAGTCCAGGGAATTGCTTCGTGGAGAATGTGATTAGTGAAAAAGAGCGTGCTTGGGTGATGCGAAAGAGGTCAGGCCAAGGAGCAGTGAGAGAATGATATTGTAAGGGAGAGCACAGAAAGAATAAGGTAAGAAAGTAGGATTAAATGGATAGGGTGTACAAAGGGTACGCCATCACACTACGTCTGTGAGGCACGGTAAGTCCTAGCCGGTGCTGGAGGTCGAGGCAATCTTTAGTGGCCCACTACTTGGGTGCAGGTAGAGAAGCAACGGGCCTGCGACCATTGCAGGCCTCGGGACTTAGTTCCTATAAATGTTACCACGGGTCAAGTACTCAGCTCACGGAGTTTCTGCCCTCCGGCTACATGGATTAAGGAAAGGTTTCGTGGGGTTAATGGTTTCATATGCTAGTGCAGACTCCGTTCAAGGATCAATGGAAATAGAGTTTCCGACGAGGAGGTGAAGACGGGAGTCAGGTTCTCCTTGTCTAATATTTATCATCTTCAACAGCCATACTCATTATATTCTTCTTCATCCTCAATTCATTGTCTTTCATCTTTATTACTCTCTCTATTACTTCTGGACTTATGTCTAGAGATCGCCGGTGTTATAACTCTGTTCATGCCGCAAATAAACATGAAATGAAGCAATCGAAGCTCGGGTGGGTGATAACGTTCTCAAATAACATGTACTTACGATTTGGTAAGCGACGCATCTCCATCACGACATGATCACATAAAACTACCTCAATTAATGAGATTATTTAATTTAGTTTGAATAATAATCTGATTAAGGTGCAAGTTCATACGTTTTTTGTTAATAAACTGTGGTTTACTTTAGCTGGTAAGACGAGTGATCCCCTCACTTATGGCTGATCAAAAATTGTTGGTATACAGTTGCCCGTTATAGAAGCTGTGTCTCGTGGTTGTGAGTGTGGTACTGACACGAACAGATGAGAATGATCTTTGAAGCGGGCTGTATGTTGTATCGAGATTTGACCTCAGGAAACAACTTTAATAGATTTTGACGTGTACACAAACCAACATAACATATATATATATATATATATATATATATATATATATATATGACATATATGACATATATATATATGCTATGCTACAGAGGTAAACTAAATCACCTGAATGTGACTGATAAGCTATAAAGACGTACGAGTTGAAATAATAAACTAAAAAATTAACACATTTAAACAAAACTATACGATCTATTATTGTAAATCCAAAACAACGTTTAAAAATAAAATTACAAACTAATAATAACAGTACAGTAATTTTAGAATAAATATTAGTTGAAACCTTGGATAAGTAAGCAACCCTTGGGTTAGCTCCTGAAGCTCGTGTGTGGGGAACATTTATAAAAAGCTGATTGATTGATCTAATTTCCTGCAAACAAGTTAAAATTAAGCATTTAACAGTATACTTAGTAATTTTAGTGATTTTTTAATCCTTGTAACTTTATAGTAACAATTATTATATTGCAAATATAAATACCCATTCCTAAGTAAAATGTAACAAATATACCATAATTAATCAAATTTAGCTAATTAGCTAAATGTCCGGAGTAAATAAAAATAAATAATTTCTTGATTTGAAACAGAAACTCACAACAATAATTCATACAAACAAAATAATATATTTTAATACCAAATTCCAAAGGATTCCAAAGATTCAGCTATCACTGAAGATTTTACATTCAGATGAAATTCAAATGTAAAATATTTCATCATAGTATCTCTCTATCTTTGAGAAAGAGAAAGAGAGAGATTTAAACATATTCAACGACTAAATTTCAATCTTATCTCATATACTAACTTTTATCACTGATAACCTAACTTTTATCACCAAACTTGACAAAATTTATTTTTTCAAGGAGATTTCAAAAAGTGTAATCACTTTGATACTCTATGGAGAGAAAAATCACTCATATGATTAGAAAGATGACTGAAATGAAGTAATAGTTACAAATAAATTTTAACAGCAATGAGTGAATGATGTTATATTCTGGATATACTTTCCATAGGCCTATAGCTTTACATAATTTTGAAAATCATCTTTCACAACATCATTGAATATCTCTCACAATAACATAATTCTTCTACTTAAAAAATCATTTTAAACAATTTCACATTTATGGGAAACCGTTAACAATCCATAAAGCATTCATTCTTGTGCTATAAATTAGCCTTCGAATATTTCTAACTTTAATTTTAAAATAAAGTCCTAAGTAATAATTTTGTCATACTATATTTCAAAGTTCTTCCAATTCTACAAAAATAACTCTACTTCCTTACAACAATCAGTCATTTAACAAAAACCATATGTTGACATCTACACTTCTTATCAATATCAATAATGTAAAGGATTATTAATTTCATTATCTATTGCTCGTCATTCACTTTAAGATTGGTTTATATTTTGATATCCTTATCATTAAATAGAGTAGCATAATTTATTAGACCTTCTCAAGAGACTAGTTTCACAATAGATCAGTGTATTGTCCCTGGGACGGATCAAGTCAGAGGACCAAGAGCGCGCACGCGCACGCACACACACACACACACACAAACACACACACACACACCCACACACACACACACACACACACACACACACACACACTGAGACGGTCAAAATAGTCTCAAAGGAAAGATTTTTTTTAGGCCAAAATCTTTTTAAAATATTAATTTGTAAAAGTTTAGAAAAGACTTCCCTGTAAGTGAAAGTAGCAGTCAAGCAAGTGCACTATCTGTTTAAGTAAACCAGGCCGGTCGAAAGGGTCGACTTTGTTCACTGATTGGAACAACTATAAATAAATAAATGTTTTCTTCTAGCATGTAATATTAAAATAAAATAAATTTAGTTATTTATGAAAAACTAGACGTAAAAATAAAATAATAAAGAAAAACCACCAAAGTTTAAGAGAAGTTATTAAAAAACTAATAAAAACAGATAATTGTAAATTAAAAATGTATTAACAAAGTTATTTAATAAATTTAATTAAAACATTGGTTAATAAATGCTCCAAAAATTAGAAAGGTGTCAAGTGTGGGTGTCAAGTGTAGTTTCTGAGCGCCGTAAAGAGCAAGTTATGATCGGAGGGGGCTAGAACTGTCATTGAAATTCGTAACAACAATTTGATGGGTAAAGAAGACTATGGACATATAGGATATATTAGATATAAGACCAAAAATTTCATTTTTAGAGTGGCAGGCTGTGGAACTATCCTACAGAAATGAATATTACATTTTTGTAGAATGCCTGTCAGTGGGACTAGTCTACAGAATGTAATGGGCATAAATTGGAGATTTAGGGAGATTATTGAAGTTACAATATAAAAATTTTAATTCAAATTTTTTAAATATTACAATTATGAAAACAAGGTCTAAATCAAAATGTAATGTCATGTGCATATAATTAATGATCATAATAATATAAATGAAAAATAAACAAAGCTTTTAAAAATGAAAGGGAGATATTTGTAAAACTGAAAGATTTAGAAGATAATGAAAACCATGTTAGAGGGAGCATCGAGGAGAAACATCTAGAAAAATGAAGACGAGAATGAAGAAAAGGAAAACCTCGAAAAATGCAAAATTAAAAAGTTATAGTGAAACAAAGGTTTTTTTTGGACAAAGCATGCAAACTGCGGAATAAGATAATACCTAGCCAGGAAGGGATGACGTAACATGGCCTGACGATTTCAGCATCTCATAAAGCCTGGAGCATAGTCGCACTGGAGAAGGGGAGTTGATATTTGAACAATTGGAAAAATATTAGCAAGTCTTGAGACGTAAAAGCTAACGACGTCGACTCCGCTCCGGTTTTTAGAATTCGTTCGGAAAAAGTGTACGAAAAGGAAAATGCAGTGGTAAAGGGGACAGTAGTGGGTTGTCTAAATATGTGATCTAGTGCGTTTCTAAAAACCCTTTTAAAAAGCTGACTCCCCAAAAGCGTTTCAAATTAACATCGCTTTGTGTTGCGTTCTTCCGAAGAAGGAGTTTCCGAAAAATATGAACGAGTGTAAACGATATATATATATATATATATATATATATATATATTATTTTGAGAGATGAAAAGTGACTAAATTATAAATCAACAAAATTAAAATTTAAATAAAGTAAACATATTTAGAAAAAAAAATTATAAAATTAGGTTTGGAAATGTGGACTAATTTAGTAAATCGCAAAAAAACCAAAAATAGACTTGAATTAGAAACAGTGCCTACATACTCATTTCGGAATATTCTAAATGTCAGACGTAAAAATATTAAGTTTGCTAAAATGCAAAACGGGTTGGGAATTGAAGCAAAGAATAATCTACTGACACCATAACCAAGCCCCCCAACAGCTATAAGTGCCGGAGAAAATGGCTGTGACTTGAATCATCATCCAGACTCCACGACAGAAGGTTGTGCGTTTGAAATAAAAGGTTAAAAACTAGCTTCTCTCTGTTTCACTTAAACTCAAATTAAATTTAACAATTTTGGGGAGAAATTAATATATTAGGAAATTAAAATTGTTTAAAGTAAACTTTCATATTTAAATGGACAACGTAGGGGATTTGTTAAAAGTGGGACAAACTTGGTGACACCATTTTGACTTCGTCAAATCCTTGACGAAGTCAAAATAGTGGATACAAAATAGTAAATACGAAATATATTTGAGTAAAACAATAAAGAGATAGTTTTATGGCTAAATAAGTATGACGTAAAAATTTAATTCAACTCCAGTTTTAAATTCCAAGAAAATAGGAACAAAAATTGATGTAAATTAAAATTAGTTTTTCTAGGATTTGTGATTTTGAAATTTTATTTACACATATAAATGTATGTTATAACTTACGATTGATTGGTAAATATGTCTATGCCATAGAGGTGTTAAACTCAATGATTTAATTTTGTTTTCAAAGAATGTGGAATTCAATTAATTGGTTTGAATGTGTAATATTTTATTTTGTGGATAATTGGTTCCTTTTTTATGTATTTGTTTTCATAAATTTATGTTGGTTTTTAAAATTATCTATGAAATTTCTGATTTTATTTTGGTTTTTAAATTTGGGGGCATTCTGGTTTTTTAAAATAGTTTATTTAAAATAGGCGTGTATTTTAATTAGTTTTGATTCTTCGAGATGTGTTTTTTTTATTTAATTGTTTTTAAATATGTTTGTTTTCATGTTTTGTTTTTAAATTTGCATCATGTAGGATTGTAGGATATGACATAATTATTAAATATGCTTGTTTTTTTAAATAACTTAATTTTTTTAATATTTTTATTTTGTTTTAAATGCTGATTTTTAAACTTTGGTTATTTTAGGATCTTTGGTGACCAAAGAAAACTTTTGTTAATTTCCATAGGTTGATTTTAAATTAAATTTGATTTTAATTATTTCTATTTTCATAACTATATTTAGGGGTCATGTCTGAGAAAACTTTAAGGTAATTTTGAGTTTTAGGTATTTCTGTTTTAAGGGAAAATTTTATTATCTCAGGATGACATTAGAAGGGTTACAATTATATTTAAATTTAATATTCTAAAGTAAATTATGTATATTATTCTGCAGATTAAATGGGGTGATAATATTCTTTTTTATTTGCATTTATTAAATTGATATAATTAGGAGAAAATGTAGGTAGGTTGGGTATTAGCTACAAATATTTGGTTTTGTTGTCAAATACTACATGTGTTTGCCTTAAACAAGCAATTTTGATTAACCTTTGCAGAAGTATACGGACACGAACTGATAATTAATCATTTCCTATAAGCAGTAGTATAATATGATAGTGTGATAGTGTATATAGTCAATAAATTAACAATCCTGATCTATAGAGGATTAAAAATATAGATTGTCAAGTCTGAGAAAACTAACCCTGAAAAGCATCGACTGAACTAATAATTTCATGTTAATCATTTAATTAAAGTGAATTTATGAAACACAGTACTCGAAAAAGACACTCATAAAGATGGGCTAGAAGGATCAAAAACAATATCTTTCAATACATTTTCATAAATTTACTTTAAATATAAGTTCGACAGGTGTTTATTGTATTTAGTTATTTTTGTAATGTGTACCGATGTAATATCATGGACAATAATATCCATCAGGGGAGAATTTAATCCTACATTACTGTAATAATATTCTCTTACGTGATAGGATTATCATTTCAAAAATGAGTGATGATGCTGAATATAAAATTCAAACAGTTTAAATAATTGGCAATGTGTTCGTGATTTCATTAGTGACAAACCTAAAAATTAATTGCAGAACATTAAAAACTATGTTCGTATTAAAAATAATACCATTAAATGTTCAAATAAATTATCAAAAGAACAGTTCTTATTACGAAAAATATATTAGGTAATCTTGTTGAACATATAACAGGTATAAAAACATATTTGGTTCTCTTCTAGAACATACAACAGTTTCATAAACAAAATATGTTTCTTCATATTGTTGATCATATAATAGATATATAACAAAATCAAATTTGGTCATCCTGTTGAACATATAATACATACAGCAAAAATATATTTGATCTCCTTTTTTAATATATTTAGTTTGAAAACCATACAAATTTAGCAGGCAAAAAATGACACTGACAAAGAGTTTTTTTGAAGAAATTAAATCTAGTTGAGCTTTTTATATTTAAATATATAACATAAACTTGCCAGCGGAACTATTAAAGGAATAATTTGCTACTGGTCCAATTAGGTACAACTTATTTAAAATTGTGACTAAAAATCCTATGTCATTTTAAAAACCTTAATCCCCAAACTCAATGCAAGGCATTGTTACCAACATTTTTAAAAAGGAAGTTAGACTATCGGTCCCCACCAAACGTATCACCCATGTTTCATTAGAATGTAATGAAAAGAGAGAGAACTTACTATTTGCTGCATCATTTCCTCGTAGCTTGCCTTTTAAAAAATAACTTCTATTACCTCACACTCTACCTTTATATATATATATAGGCCTATATCTTGTTCAAATATTCAATCGTTAATAAAATACTTTCTATACCCCCATTCAAGTTCAAATACAATTTTGTTTAAACTTTTACTGGATGACTCTTGATTTTAATTCATTAACCCTACAGACAGAGAAAACAAATACATCACATTACCATACATAAACAAAACAACAAACAAAATAGCCCGCAAATTTCAAAAAATAGGATATAAAATAGCATACAAAACTAATAACAAGTTACAATACATAATACAACACAACACCAACAACAAAGACAGGCTACAAGCACCAGGCGTATAAAACTGAACTGCGACGAATGTAACAAATTCTACATCGGACAAACAGGTAGCAGCTTTAAACAAAGAGTCGAGTAACACAAACAGAACACCAACTCAACATTTTACAATCACATAAAAGAAACAGGACACAAATACACAGACATTTACCATAACCTAGAAATCCTACACATCAATAAAAAAGGACCACATCTCAACACACTAGAACAATATCAAATTTACAGACACACAAAAACACAAAGTACAAACATATTAAAAGAACAAACACAATACAAATCACACATACTCTTTGATACTATCGAAAACCTACCTTTAAAACCGTTACCGCTTAACCCGACATCTCCAAGCAGAAGACACTGATGAAGATCGGCACATAGCGATCAAAGACGTTCTGTCTCATTGAGTTTTAACAAAATTTATATTTGAATTTATATTAAAGTTCGGATAGTCATAAATTATTGTTTAAGTGATTAATAATTTAATTCAGTGTTTTGGAAAATATATTTCCTGGCTTCAAATCATTTGACTAGTTGGGTTATATTTTAATAGATCACATTTTTAATAAAAGTGTTTATTCAACGCTTGAATATTTTAGCATGCAAAAGTTATTTTAAATATTTAAAATGACCACAATAAATGAAGAATGCTTTGAAGAAAATTAAACGTTACCATAACTCTTTATATTCCCTGTTCTCTCAGCACCTACCCTTTCTGTCCGCACACTTTCCTTTTCTGCTCATACTCCTCTAGCTCCTCCAACCTCTACACAACTCTTTATTTACTTTAAGCATTCATTCTTTTCCCTTACGTTTCTTCCGTGTTTCCTATTTTTATTCCAAAGGTATGATTTCACTTCTTATCCTTAGTTCTCTCTAAGTCTTTATCATCCAAGTCTAGTATGGAATTTGTTTGTGTAGGAAGTATTATAGTAATTTCACGTATGTGATAACATATGTACTTTAATACTCATTATTTGACTCTTTCTATGTTTATTCAAATGAGAAATTTATTATACGGACATCGTCCCAATTACTTTAAACAGTTACAAGAATTTACAACTAAATTTATTGACATGTAATTTTAATAATTTAATTCAATAGTTTTATTTCTGAGTATTTTATTATCTAATAAATAATAATATTTAATATATTACATTTTAACAGTGAACACTTAAGCAATTACTGCTGAAGACGGATTCATATTGATTCCACAAAGTCCTTTTCCACGATATAATCGATAATATCCCTGAAAGTAAAACCATATTATCTAGTTAGAATTAATTTTATACATTCATTTTAACAACACTTGAGCAATAATATTGATTCATACCAAACATCTCTTGTCCTAAACATAGCTTTCAAAAATTAGAAACAAAAATTAAACACTAAACTCAGAACAAACTTTCGCTTTCATTTTAATATAAAAATAAAACAATTATCTCAATAGATATTTTAAAAGTTTTATTATATTTTTAAATTTACGGTAAATATATTATTCTAACGTAATTCTAAAGACCACATAATATATACCGATTGTGATTATTGAAAAGGATACTAGCAAAATAGCTCGCCTATATACTTGATTGTTTGTCTCTATCTAACTAACAATGGTCACTTTTGAAAGGTCATTTAGAAGTACCTGGGCGAAATGCTTGAGGTTTTCTAATAACAATTAAAGTCAACAGATAGTTGCTTTTTGGTAAGCATTTAACCTCAACAGATATTTTTTTTTGGTAAGCCTTTAACGTCAAAAAACAGTTTTTTGTAACCATTTACCGTCAATAGATAGTTGTTTTTTGTAAGCCTTTAACGTCAAAAAAAAGTTTTTTGTTACCATTTACCGCCAACAGATAGTTGTTTATTGTAAGCGTTTAACGTCAAAAAATTGTTTTTTTGGTAAGCAGTTAACGTCAATAGATAGTTGTTTTCGGTAAGCATTTAACGTAAACAAAGAGTTTGTTTTGGTAAGCAGTTAACGTCAACAGATAGTTGTTATTGGAAAGCACACAACGTCAACAGAAAGGTTTTTGTAATCATTTACAGTCAACAAATAGCTGTTTCCGGTAAGCATTTAACGTCAACAGACAGTTGTTTACTGTAAGCGTTTAACGTTAAAAAATAGTTTTTTTGGTAAGCAGTTAACGTCAATAGATAGTTGTTTTCGGTAAGCATTTAAAGTCAACAAAGAGTTTTTTTTGGTAAGCAGTTAACGTCAACAGATAGTTGTTATTGGAAAGCACACAACGTCAACAGAAAGGTTTTTGTAATCATTTACAGTCAACAAATAGCTGTTTTCGGTAAGCATTTAACGTCAACAGACAGTATTTTTGGTAAGCAGTTAACGTCAACAGATATTAATCACTTAAACAATATTTTATGACTATCCGAACTTTTTATTTACTAAATTTGTTAAAACTTACTGAGACAGAACGTTTTCGACCGATATGTGCCGATCTTCATCAGTGTCTTCTGCTTGGAGATGTTGGTTCAAGCGATGACGGCTTTAACATCTCCAAGCAGTTGGCACTGATGAAGATCGGCACATAGCGATCGAAAACGTTCTGTCTCAGTAAGTTTTAACAATTTACTAAATAAAAAGTTCGGATAGTCATAAAATATTGTTTAAGTGATTAATAAGATTCACCGAACGTAATGGACTACAAAATTCAAGAAGTCGACAGATAGTTTTTTTCACAAGCAATAAAATCAACAGATAGTTTTTTTTGTAAGCATTAAAATCAATACATGGTATTTTTGGTACTTATTTTCTTTTTCCCTAAACAACTTACATTTTCACCGAAAGATGACCCATAGCTGTTCTTTATAATCCAGTAGGGTGTCTTTTTTATATTTCTTCCCTTCTTAACTCCTAAAAATAAAATAATTGCACACATATTAATAAGATTATAAACCAACATTAACAAATTTAACCGAGATAATTTATTTATAAGAGTTGAAAAAATATTAAAATTATAAAAAGTTTATGAAAATAGATAGGTAATCCTCTTAACTCAAAATTTGGATATCTTAGACATTGTCCATTGGCAAAATATCAGTTCATATGTAGCCTAAAGTGTTTTACACGTTAATACGTCAATAAAATCCTTAATTGGATTTTTATTGATGTTTACACGTATAATAAAATGTTCTGTGCCATATAAAGGGAAAATTAGGCCAAACCACGTTCTATTATTTGCTATACTTATTAAAAAATATGTACATTTCTATTATTTCTCTAAACAATCAAAACAAGAATCTAAAGCTAGAATCTAGAAAAGGAATATTCTACACAAACTCAAGAATGCAGATACCATTTCTCAAAAGTGGCATAGCCATTAAAAAATCATTTGAACTAATATTTACATGCGGTTAAATGTACACACATTTGTTAAAAATTTAGTGAGACAAAAGATTTTTATACAGTACTGATATCTTCCTGAATGATCAGTGGCTCAGGAAAAGACAGCAAAATCCTTTCATGATTTTCGTTTAAATTTTGGCACATTTAAACAAATTTATTTATATTATTGTTTATGCAAACTGTATTTTTAAAAGGTATTTCTCTTAGAGGCTCGTTGATGCCATTAACAAGAAAATCAATTAATTGAATTTTACACTGCGATACCCATGGGATTTCTATGAGACACCAATATTGGTTGATTAAACACACCAATAGCCTCCAATACTCCGGCTTCTTTTAATTCCTAGAACACTATTGGAGTTCCTAATCTGGAAATATATTTCTATTCGATGATACAATGACGTGAAATCCGTTAAGTCCAATTGAATTTTAGAATATTTGTTTCTTTAAATACTATTTAACCGTCATATCTAGCATTTTACCAAGTTAAAAATGGTTTACCTTACCAGTAAAGGAAAAATGCCATGAATATGGTTATCCTATTCCAAAGTAACACTCTTGCCCTATACCTAATAAACTAATAATTTCTAAACAATTACAAGTTTTTACTTGTTTTAACTTCAATTCTTGCTAAAAATCAAAGGTTATTCAGTTTTAAAGTTATAAAGTTTTTTTTAATTACAAGTTATAAAATTGTGTAGTTTTCATATAAAACCTATAGAATTTTGTTGGTTTATTAAAGAATATTTTGTTTTGGTTTTAAGGAAATGCAATGTTATAAATTCTTTACTTACGTTTTTCACCATATCCCACTATTAGAGCAGCGTGGTCTAATTTATACGGATCGCAAGACTTTGGGTGTGAAATTCCTTTTTTGTACAGCTAAAAAAAAAACACTTAAATATAAAATCATGCTTTAGTACTTTTTGTTTTTTTGTTTCACATTTATTTTTAATTAGGCTACTGTATCTAATTAACCCTGGATTCATAGGCATTCGTCAAGTAGATTACGTGAGTTTAAAGAAATTTTAGTTTGTACAGGTGGTTTAATCAGTTGCAACTTCATCTTCCATTTAATTCTAGATCATATTGTTTTTTCAGTATTGTTAGTGTGTATGTTCGGACTTATATGATGGTACTTGTTTATTGTAACTTTTGTTCTTTCTGTTTTTTGCGTGAACATTTTTTTGCGTCGTGTGATACATTGTTGCGATTTCTGTGTTGTAAATGGTTTTATTTGCACTAGCGAGTTTAAAGCTTCATGTACTCGATATTGTGACAAACACGTTCTTAATTTCATACCTGTGCTGTAAACACCGAGCTTCCGAAAATTCGAGTCGGCTGAGACACGAGATAATTCAGCTAAACCGCCAACGTTTAAAAATATTAACAGTTTCATATAAGAACTAAAGTGCTGATTGTATGAATAGAGAACTATTTCTTTCCACTGCGAAAGAGTGTTTTTTTAATGAGTTTGTGCCTGAAACTGAAAAGTTTTTAAAAGCAAAGAATTTGCCTCGGAAACTTATTTTATTGTTAGACAAAGCACCGTAGCATCCCGATGAGGATCAACTGTGCTCTGATGATATCCGTGCTTTCTGGTAGATCAGTGTGTTCTGGAATATATGAATAAAAAAATACACATGTTACCTTTTACAATCTCTCTTAGAAGCAACTGAAGGGGAAGAGAGCATTATAGGCTTTCTAAAGAAATTACATTTAAGGAAGTTGTGTACTGGGTAGCCGAATGATAAAACAAAATAAAAGAAGAAACATCAAGTAAGTCGTGGAATAAAATCCTGAGTCATAAGGAAACAGTTGACTATGTTATTGATCCACAAAAAGAAATAGATTTGACATTTCTTATTAAGAAACTTCCAGGTTATGAAAATTCCGATGTGAACAAGTTGAGATAACAGATGTTACAATCATTTAAATGGCAAAAAACTACTGAAGGAAGTGATGACGAGAATAAAGATGAAGGTTCGACCGAGACATTACAAGAAGGGAAAATTAGTCACGGTGAAGTAACTACCGCTTTGGAAACTGCACTAGGTTATATTGAACAACAGACAGACACCACGTTAACAGATGTACTTCTGCTAAGACGTCTAAGAAAAACCGTGGCTCAAATATGATCTTTTAAGCAAACGCAGAAAACATAACTTTTTCCAAAAAAAATTAACCACCGTCATGAACAAAGTATTCCATAGCAACACTAATTTATCAGAGTACTGTAATCAATAAAGTTTTATAAACGTATTGTTTACCTTCTTAATAGCAGTATTAAGGTTTATTAAAACTCCTGTTTTTTTCTAATGTACAGAAACGTATTTCCGTGTAATTCGAGTTTTCGGTAATCCGAAAGGGTCTCGTTCCCATCTACCTCGAATTATCGAGACTCTACTGTAGTTTTATTTCAACTGAATGAAGCTTAAATAGTGGCTTGTGAAATGATTTGCAGTCGAAAACTTATAGATTCACTGTTTTTTATACAGGTTATCAATCAAATTTTAGGTGACTCATATGTTTTGTATATGGTTACAAAACAAGGGGAAATCAGTTTCAGGACGAGATTTTTCCAAAATAATGAGTGAAGGACTCCCGCTTCCATGATTAAAATAAAAACTTTGAATTAAAACTTTACTGCACCATCTAAAGCTGAAATTTGAGGACACTTCTGGTGAAATGATTCCAAATGTCCAGAAAGAACCTCGAGGAGTACCGTAAAGGAAAATATGTGCACAATGTCCTTAGAAAGAGCGGTGATGACTCACTTAGTGTTTCAGGTGGCAATAGTTTGTGCACGTGGAAAAGTATGTGTGAAATATATCTTGAGTGATTTGATCAAGGAAGGTACACGAAAATCTACTTAGTAATAGTTCATTGTTTAGCCTTCTGTAAATTTAGACCTTTTGTTACTTTTTACCTAAAGTAGCCTGGAAGACTAATACCCATGATAATGTTTTTCTAATGAATCTAGGGCTAAAAACGGAAATATTAAGTGAACACCACATTTTTACTTGTTTTTTTTTTTGCCTAACACAAACTATTTTCTGTACCTATTACGTAAGTAACTGTATACCTGCATATCTTTTGAATTCAGTTGTACTGAAAGGGGTCCATTTTGAACAAGCCACTTGGCCATGTCATTTTCATTCGTCGGTAGCTCCACTCCCCCTGCAAGGACAGCGGCAATCTTCTTCTTCGAGAATGCACAACTACTAATTACTCCTGTGTACGGGTAATCGGATTCTAATTCTAGCCCACCAATGATTCCAATTGATTGATAAGCCAGAAAAGGCATCCCATAATCGCACCCATCAGTGTTGATAGGGTCACAATCCAAAATTCCTGGAAAATCAACAACAATTCTACGTTACCGTTGTTTGTTGTAATCATCTTGGATTAACTGAATTATTTGAGTAGGGGAAAACTATTGACTTGCTGACGCTTTTCGAAATAGTTGTTTCATTGAAGAAGCTAACTCGCTACTGACGATGATCGCTCAAGGTTACAAGTTTACGATTTATGGGTCTGCACACAATGCAAAACCCGCCTAACCCACACCCCTCCACACTCAAAAATCATACCGCCACCACTAACTGGCTAGCTTCGTCAATTTAACTGTTTCGAAACTTTTCCGACAGTTTTCACTTAATTACTCAAGTAATTACTTATAATTTTAGTTTTATGACTATATTACAAGAAATTAACATAAAGTTTGAACATCAACAAATGAAATAAAAAGTAAAAACCAACCGTTTTTTCTTTTAACTTTCTATTTCACTAATTTTTATAGCAACTTTTATAATATTTATGTATTTTCCAATTTTTAAAACTTTTTAGAATATCGTATCCATAATGATTTATTTTTAATATTAATATTGTATATTATATTATGTCATGAGCCACCTCAAAATGAATTAAATATTAACATATAATTTCATATATCAGCTGATTTTATGTTATACGTTATGTTGTAAAACAACTCTTTTTACGCGTAGGTTATGTTACATTATTTATTGAACATTGTTAAGGAAAGTTATTATCATTAAATAGTTTTGATCAGTTAATAAATATGTTTTATTTAAATTTTGATAAATCTCAATATAAATAATTAGTATATCGATGATAATAAGTTATGTATATGTAATCCAATTTTTCAAATGAAACATTCTTAGGCTTGCTAGTCTGATACTTTTTAAGAACTGATTTCAATTAAATTTGTAAAAAAATTGTATTCAGTAAACATCTAATGAATGGTTTTGTTACATATAATATTTTATTATAAACTATAATAAATATTAGTCTCTATTAAATAAATTCCTCAAATAAAGATGTAAAAATAAAATGAAAAACGTATAAAGTGATATTTTCGGCGATTTTCTTTGAAAATTTTGTAAAACTATTTGTTCTAATTTCTTATGTGTTCAATATTTTTCACTATTACAAACTAGTAAATCTTGAAATCATAAAATAATGTAATCGTAAAACATTATTTGTTTTAACTGCAGCTACTAGTTTGTTTTACACGTTATAGTCAAATTTTTAAAAGTGTATAACTTGCAAAATCTATATTTCAATTAAAATGTGGTTGAATTGAAACCATAAACTGGGCTTTTTCTAATGAAGTTTGTAGTTTGGAGTATGATGTTTATACGACTTGCATCAAGAAATCGATATACTTGTTTTATATTTTTGTCCTGATATCATTGCAATGCATTATTACATATACTTGTTTCAAGCAAATCCATTGTTTACCTTTTTTAACAATAAAACAAAAATCTCATTAACCATCTTTGTATGTACTCACCTTGTTCTGACAAAGATATAAGGGAGTTGTATTTAATGGCATATTGTCCTTCAATATTTCCTGTTGTTGAAAATGCCCAACCACATGAACAGCTACCCTACAAATATGGATGAAGAAATTGGTTAGTTACATCAGCTATTCTTGATATTTCTGTATCCAGTTTTAAGCTACATAAAAATAAATTCTATACTTTGAACAAATTTCTAAGTAAAATTATAGGTCAGTAAATAACAATATAACATTCTAAGCTACTGTTAACAATTTCATTAATGATTTGGCTGTGTTTTTAATATATTGTACACTGCTTACATGTTACACATTAACAGGGGTGAAATTATAAATAAAAGTCATTTTGTACAAATTAAAAGATTTTTAATTGTATCGGATAATACTTTTAGCTTACAAACTAACATTAACTGCTCCCAACCTTTCAATTGACCTTGATATATTATTCATGTACAAAATGTTAGGATTTGTGCTACAAACTAATCTCTGAGTTAGTTCCAACTATGTTTGAATTCTGAATATTTGCTTCCTTATTTCACATGATTTCATTACTGAGACAGATACTTTATAAAACATTGCAGAATGTTTTGTTGCAAATCATTTGAAATATTGTAGTACAATCGCACAAACATTATTGAAAATCAATCTAATAATTATTTCAGGAAAACAACTAATTTTTTATGGGAAAAATAGAGAACATTGTTGCCCTTAATTGCACAGCTATGATTTTAAGAAATACAAGAAACTGACACGAGATGATCGTCAAAGGGTTGAGTAAGGTTCGAGCAGAATAAGGCGAGAATAATACAAAATAAAATGGAATTTGTGAGGTGGGGGGTAAGTGTAATAATGTTGGATAACAATATAAAAGAAAAGTTGAACAGGAAGAATTAATCACTAAAAATCAAAGGCGACGAAATAAAAAAATAAACAATATATGATAGTGTGACGTGTAAGTACATAAAGAGAAAAGATTTTTATTCAAATTTATGAGACTGTGTCGGAAGAGAATAAATAAAAAAAGTGTGAATAAAAAAAGGCATTATACAGTGAGAATATGAGATTGTTGAGGTAGGATGAAGACAAAGAGAAGGGTAGAAGCCTGATGACAAAAGGCTTATCTTCACAGTAGCCCCAACCGACACTGTTTACAGATTTAATTTTGATAGCGTTGATTTGTTTTCACGTATATTTAGATTGGTCTTAATTCTGATCATGTCTTGAAACTATTTGTTTCCTGGTTACCCTTAAATAGGATTTCTTAAATAAAGATTTCCTATTAGCAAAAGTAAAGGTGAAGAAACCTATACAAATCAAAGATATGGTAAATAAGGGATAGTTATATAATCATACATAACTTATAAAATTATTTAGGTGTGATATCAAATAAAAATTAAAGTTGAAAAGTCAAGATTATGAATTTTAAATCTCTAAAAAAGTTAAAAGAAACTCTAAAAAAACATAATTAAATGCAAAATATTTCGGGCTTTATACACTTATTGTAGATTAAATTGTATTCCTACAAATTTTATCCATACAAAAATAAGACTTTAAAGAAACTTTAAATAATAATTAAAATACATAATTCTATAATATGACTATGAAACCGTTATTGGAATGTCGCTTTACAAATTTCAGTAAAGTAAATTATTCTTTTATAAAAAACACAATTAATAATCAAAATACAATTTATTGAAAGATATTCAATCGTATTTTTTTTCACCTGATCCTTTACTTCTGTGACAACATTGAAATGTCTCCAGTCAAAATTTTTGGGCAGCTGTATATCAGGGATTTTGGCTTGTGGATAATGTAAAGAAGGCACTAAACTTAAGCTCGGCTTTAATCCGTGTTGACTTTTGAATTCTTCCTCTGAAATATTAAAATCATACGGTCAGATGTGATTAAGATGGCTATTGTATAAAATATTTTGGTTTTCAATCTAAATATTTACATAGACTCTCGTACACCCATATCCCATTATGTTTGTTTATGTTAACAAACAGTTTTGACAACAGGATATTAACGGAATCCTTTTGGGTTTTCAATTTTTCGTATTCCTCAGCGGCAGGGATATTTTTTCCGATTAGTGTAATAACTTTTCAATATGATGATACGAGAATTATTTAGTGAAACAAAACTATACATTTTAGCCTTCGTTGTAAAAGCTGGCATTCGTAAATGGTAAAAGTAGAGATAGATGGTCCAGCAACACATGTATGTTGGAGAGAAGCAATTGTGTTTGCCTCTTTCTGACTAGTAGAGCTTATTAATTTAGTATACTCACCTTACTTTCCATTGACAATTGAAGTGTATTTATCTAGCATTTATAAATCTAACACTTGTCAAAACCACAATAGCACCTGTTATCATCCAAACACTTGAAAACAGTAAAATCAGTGCTCTATAAATGTTTTAAGACGTGTAATGATTTATTACACTGTCTTTTGTCACGTAGTTTTGTAAATTAGTTAATAAATCAAACCACTAAATTATTGTTGAATTAGTAAGCCTCAGACACATATTACATAAGAAAAATTTCTTATATTATTAAGAAGAGAAAACATTTTAATCTAAATAAAATTTAGAGGGAATATTTTCAAGAATAAAATATAATTTTTAACTTAATAAAATAACTTGTTTGACTAGTTATTTAAGTGTATATGTGAAACATTACAAAATATGTTTTCGATCCCACTAAGGTATCATAATCAGTGGTACCTGATGAAAATCGCTCAGTGATATCTAAAAAGAGTGTTTACGGAGGTTAAAGTGAAATATCCACAACTAAAGTCTCACTCAACGAGATCACACTGGGAACATTCCAAGAGCAGTCCAGGAATAAAGACCTGACTAAAGAAGGTTAAGAGTGTCCGTATGCTATGTCTCAGTAGGTTTTTCAGATCAATTTATTATAAGTTCAACAAATTTATATTTTATTAAGTTCAAACTTGAAACTTTCACTGATCATCACAGCCAACTAAATCCACAAAACTAAAATACTGTTAAGTAATAATTGAGTTAGCTTGTGAGTTAAGGTTATGAATAACTGCACACGAACTCACAAAACAATATATTAATGTCACTGATGATGATGACATTAGTCATTGAATCTTCTTAGGTCACAACGTTTTAATTCACGTTTCGATTTGACCCTGGGATACATTTTTGAGCTGAACGTTAGCTGTATTTTATGAACGTCAGCTGTATTCTATACACGTCAGATGTATTCTATGAACGTCAGCTCTACTCTATGAACGTCAGCTGTATTATAAGAACGTCAGCTGTATTCTATGAACGTCAGCTGTATTATTTGAACGTCAGATGTATTCTATGAACGTCAGATGTATTCTATGAACGTCAGCTGTATTCCTGGAACGTCAGAAGTATTCTATGAGCGTCAGCTGTATTATATGAACGTAAGATGTATTCTAAAAACGTCATAATGTCTATGAACGTCTACATGTGATTTATACTGGATTTGTTTATTTTTTATGTTTTTACTTTGTGTTTTTATATTACTTTTAACTTTGCTTAGTGTATTGATGTTCAAACCGTTTATTATTCTAGCTTCACAACCTAGAAGTTCTGCACGTCAACAAAAGAGGACAATATATTAAAACACTAAAGTAATGAAAATTTAATGACTTACCAAAACACAATTTAAAAGCATATTACAAATCATAAATACTGTTTGATTATAAAATAAAATTGGATCCCAAACTTTTTTAACTAATAACATCCATGAAGTAAAAATATTTTCTAGCGGCAGCGCTACATGAAATTGGGTGTTATTATGTCGTTAGTAAACTTTTAAGGCAATTTGTATCAATTCATCTCGTCTTACTACTGTACTTGATAAACTCAAACACATGCCGGTGTTCTTTTTAGAAATATTTTAACCGCTAAAAATAACCATTAGGCCTACATAAAGCGTGAAACTAACGTCCTGACTCATTTAATGACATTTTTATTTAAACGTTCAATTCTGAGACACACCTCAACATACCTGTCAATGATACGTGGCGCGCACTATGGAAACCCCTGTTAAGAAACACCACTACCACCCAACGCTTCCTAGCGGCCAATTTTAATACTTATGAAGATAGCTTAGTGTAATCGAAAATTTTCTGTCTCAGTACGTTTTTCATAATGTACTATAATTTTAAGTTTGGCGTGTTTTTATTTCACTAAATTGAAACATGAAGGTTTTCCATCTTTATGGATAACAATATCAATAAGTTTCTTTTTATAGAACTGTATGTTTGGCCTGTCTTAAAAGATATAAATACATATATACATGCAATAATCCTTACGCTATAATACACTGTATTTACAGATCAGTGGAGATAAAGAATTACTATCTTCTAATTTAAAAATAATGTTATGTATTCATTTTATTGTTTTTTTTTTAAGTAAGTGTTAAAGCCTTACCTGTTAAATCAGCAAACTTTGTAACTCCATACTCAGCTGTTCCTTCTTGTGTTTTCTGTAACTCCTGTGCTCGTTTCATGTTACTTACAAAAATTTTCAATCTTCTGTCGTATTCATTTTTAGTTGTGTACACTTTGTTGTATTTTTTGATAAAGTCGTCAAACAATGCCAAACTATCGTCAACATTATCATTTTGAAAAATCTGAAATAAAAGAATTAAATTTGACATTAAAGAAATAAGTTAAATAAAATATAATTCATAACATTAGTTCAAAATTTATAACAATTAAAACAAAAAAAATTCGAAAAATTACGTTCATGCCAATTATTAACAATGTAACGCTAAAGTGGTTTATAATCATTTTAATTTCCTCCATGATAGAAAATGATTCACAGAAAATGAAAAAATTTTAAATAATTAGTATAGAGTCCATTTATGAAATAAAATTGTGGTAACTTATGTTATGTTATGAATGTAGTGGTCATCCATTTAAATACGTGTTTCCAGACTCTTCAGAAAAGCTTCTAGAACTTGGATCAAAATGCCTTATTAGACTGAAGTCCTTTGTAAACACATATTTCAAGTCTATTAAAGTACGGGTTTGAGAGCACATACGTGCTATTTCAGATACCTCCACAGGACGTAGTCACATCAAGACAAATCCATCGGCCACGGAACGTTTGAAAGAAGCGATATCCGGTTCTCAGAAAACGTGATTCTTCAGATATCATTGACATTGTGGCATTGTTCGCTGTCCCACAGTCCTGTCTTAGAAAACTCACAAAATACATAGAGATTATCCAAAACTCATAACAACCACATCATATAACAACCACATCTCTTAAATATAATTACGAAATACCCTCTTCATATATATAACTACCTTACAATAACTAAAAATCACAAACAAAGACATTCGCAACTCCACTGGTCCATACAACCTAACTTGCAGTTCAGACACCCATTTCTAAATACGTCGAGCAGGATGTTCATGTTACACACGTTACCAAGAACACATAAAGGCACTCACAAACCAAAACAATCTTTGCTGAATAACTCATATCCACAAACTAAAACTTTACAAACATAACATCAAACCTACAAATTATTCACAAACAGAGTAAAAATAGTCGTAACTAAATAAATCAACTGTGGCGTAATGTTTAATTTAAACAAATAAAACCTCTACACTACAAATAATTTTTCCATTTATTTAACACCTTATATACATTTAAATTGCACAGCAATCATTCTCAGAGGTAATTTACAAGAGGAGCTACAGAGGTAGTAAATTACCTCTGAGGATGATTGCTGTCCAATCAAAATGTACGTAAGGTGTTAAATAAATGAAAGAGTTATTTGTGGTATAGAGGATTTATTTATTTCAATTAGAAATAGTCGTGTTCACACAACCTAACAGTGTGGAGTTTACGAGTAGGCCTACTTCAAGCTAAACCAAACACACATATTCAGCACCAAATTACTTTACAACTCGCACACACTTTTTCAAATCATAACCCCGAAAACTACCTCAACAAACACCTAGTATCCCTATCCTAACGCACCCTAACCTACCATCACCCCCCCCCCCAACCTAAAACAGAAAAAGGTCACGGTCTAAGTTAACAAAGGGATATATCTCCCTAAACGGCCGACCACAATAAACAAAGAAAAGTAAGGGGTACTATTGGTAAGTTTCGCATATTATTATGTATCTAAATTTTCTATTTTTTATTAATGTATTTAGTTTTATTTTCATTTCACAATATTTTTATTTTTCATTATTCTTTCTTTTATTTCCTAAAATCATGTTCCCTACATTTGATAGAAAAGCAAGAGTCTTTTAAATTTAAGTGTAATTACAAAGTTGTTTTCAGAAGCGAGTTTTTTTTGTGTTTTATATTTAATAATTTTAATATCATTAATTAATTATTATTACTAATATTATTAATATTATTTTAATGCGGCACAAAATTAGACTATAGTAGATGGTTTATTCCCTTTCCATCTTTCCAGACTGATTGCAGAGAAGAAGACAGGATGGCAAGATGTCCCACTCTTCAACGAGAAAGAACTATGGACTGCAACTAACTCACTCTAAAATAACAAGGCTCCGGGACCGGATGGAATCCCTTCGGAGGTTCTTAAAGCTAAAGTCCGAGCTTGCCCACACATATTACTCAATATGTACAACTGCTTGAAAGCCGGTGTATTTGAGAGAGACTTTGGTTTTAGAAAAGGCAATCAACTATCGATGCTATTAGGACGGTAGTTGATCCTGCTAAGATAGTCGAATTTGGTAATCACTGTTCACGACCTGTTTGCCTTTTGGTTACCCTAGATGTACGTAATGTCTTCAACACAGCGAGATGGAAAGACATACTTAGTGCCCTGGACAAGACATTTTATCTTTCCGAGTATCTACTTACGATAATACGGGACTACCTTAACAACCGAAACGTGATATACGAGACCTCAGATGGACCTAGAAGGAAGAAAAATTCCATTCTCGGGCCGTACCTCTGGAATGCAACCTAAGACCGTATTTTACTTATAACAATACCAGAGGGAACTTTCCTGGTGGGATACACAGACGACATTGCTACGATAATCACAGAGAGAAACCAAGAATTCGCCCAATTGCGATTGGCCCAAGTAATGTGTCATGTTGACAGCTGGATGATGGAGCATGGTCTGCGCTTGGCTCTGGAAAATACCGAGATCGTACCCTGAAATGCTTGTAGAAGGGGAGAATATAGCGGTTACAAATGCTATTAAGTACTTAGGCATAATGATTGAGAGGAAGTTGTCTTTTGAAAACCATGTTAAATGCGCAGCTTAGAAGGCGATCAGTGTAGGCTTCTAGCTAATATTAGGGGCCCTACTTAGAGCAGACGCCTTCTTCTGATATCCGTGGCGCAATTTATAATGTTGTATGGAGCGGAAATCTAGGCAGACGCACTCAAAACAGAGAGGCATAGAGAGCGGATGTCCTCGGTGCAGAGAACGGGGGCACTTAGAGGAGCGTGTTCCTATCGAACGGTCTCTGAACCGCCGGCGATAGTAATGGCAGGAATAATCCCTATTGACCTGAGGGCACTAAGAAGAAGACCATTGCAGAACGGCGAAACGACATGAGCGTCAGTGAAAACAAAAGGGAGGTGAGAAGGTTGACGATGGCTAAGTGACAAAAAAGATGGTCTGCGGAGCTCACCGGAAAATGGATAGCCAAACTAATCAAAATCCTTTCCAGTTGGACTGATATACGGCATGGGGAGGTAAACCTCTACACAACACAGTTCCTAACAAGCCGCGGTTGCTTCCGTGCCTATTTATACAAAAAGGAGGAGGTGGACAACTCAAACTGCTCTCATTATGGCGAAGGACCACCCGACAACCCCGAACACGCCTTCTTTGTGAGCAGAAGGTGGCAATTGGAAAGTTCAACGCTTGATAGCCACGTCGGGACAATAGACCTGGACTATATTGTGGGCACGATGCTGTACAGTGCATCCAACTGGATAAAATAGCGGCATACATCGAGAAATTACTGCGGATAAATGAAGCAGGAAGATGGTCGAGGTCAAGCATTATGATTCATCGAAGATCAGTTTTAGAAATAGAAACCACTGAACCTCTTGACCAGGAAGAATGCTACACAGTGATACCCTTTGGGAGATCTACAAAGGGCTAGAAAGGAGGAAGGGTTTAGTAGGTATTTGCTTGGCGTCTCACACACACGGTCTGCAAGGGCAGACTTAATAGTGCGTAAATTCATTATAACCTTCATTAAAAAAATATTATTAATATCAATATTATGTATATAATCATTATTGTTGTCATCATTATTATTACTAATATTTAAATTAGTTTCTCTTTACATAGATATGGTTAAAAAAGTTACTTACAGTTTTATCCTCTTTCAGTTGAGCTGCTTGGATTAGCCCACTAATTCCTAGGAACCCTACACTCACAAATACAACTAGCATCATATTATCGACAATTTAATGACAACTGACAACGTACTGACATGAATTGTTTTCAACATTATATAGGTTTAGTCATTTGAAATAAAGAAGTGAGTGATAAATTATCTAAATGTCAAGTACCCATTCTTTATAATAATAGAATGAATTTGACGCCTTGTATGTAGTAATAATTAATCAGAATTACAATAAATAGCTCAAGACATTAATTTAATAATTTTAAACTAAGTTTATTAATTTAAAAAAACTAGTTAATTTAATACTTCAGTCAACTTTCTTACCATTTAGAGCATACTTAATTTATGCCCATTACTAAGCCTGAAATTTACAATTCCAAAAAATACATATTGAATAAGTGTAACAATGATAAAGTTATACAATTTATTTTTGGGTTTTTAAGTTTTTACTAATTGGTTTTAGTTTTAACAATAGAGATAAGTTGAACTGTAACTGGGTGAAAATGTTTACAGATATATAAAACCAACTAGTTACTCATTCGCTGCCTTTTCTTATCCGTCAGAGTTCTAATTATTTACTTTCCATTCTTTATATTAGTTACGGCTAATTTAAACACAAATAATTTGAATAATTTATTACTTACAGGAGAACTTTTTAAAAGATCTACGGTTGGAGAAGAATTTCTAATAAAAGGTAAAAAGCAAAATTGGTGGTGGGTAAAAAACTCTATATGTGAATTTTTTTTTCAATTTATTATCAAACTGTTACACTTCTGTTTCAAGTTATTGAGCAATAGTTAAAGTCCAAGTTCCAAAAAAAGCTCACAAGGAAACCACTGCAGTCAATATGACTTGAGAAAGTCATGGCTAGTGAAAATATTTTTTTTAGTTTAATACGATGTACATGGAACTCCTGAAAAGAAGATTGTTATTTTACAACATGTAAATATTTTTTTTTAATAAAGATACCCTTTATAAGAAATGGAAGCCATTTTCTTTTAAACGAGTATTACAAATAACATTTTTCTTTTAAATTTGCTAATAAGCCTAAATAAACTCCGTGCTTTCTATGTAGTATTTTATCAACAACTTAAAGCAACTGTGGCGTAAATGTTTATATTAATTAAAACACCTCTCACCACAAATTCAACAAATTTTATTTTAACCTTATGTACATTTCGACTACAAAGTAATCATCTTCAGAGGTATTTTTACAAATAACTAACTCGGTTATTTTGTACCATACAATCGGATTGTAGCATAAATCCATGCTAAGTGATACAGGGTAATTCGAGTAGCCGTCCCAGTTAACTGTTCCCAATATCCAACTGGGATGTCGAGCATAACAGGAAGGGGGGGTCACAAAAACTTATCCTAATTGGTACATGGTCACTTCAATACCAATCGTTGAGTATTGCCAGGTGGCTTTATATCGGAAATACCTGATTTTGTCATCAACCCGCTTCGTACTCCAAGCCCTTCCGTGGAAGAAGTCAGTAAAATGGGCCAAATGGTGTTCCCCGGTTCTACTAAATTTAAAGGGCCGTTCGTGAATAATGTCAGAAGGTAACTGGGTGACTTGTTCAGTGAGTACTTCTATATTCTTTGTCAGGTCGATCCAGTTCGGATAATGCTTCGTAGCGGTCAAAGTAGCGGCATAGGTCTTACCACCAACCTTTGGTTGGGTGGATCTATGGATTTTTCTAGCCTCAGAAAACGATATTCTCTCTTTAAACATAATGCTAAGGATTGCCTTCTCCTCCCTAAATGTAGGACAGTTAAATGATAGCTCTGGGTGATCTTCACCACAGTTGGTGCACATGGGAACATAATTACAATCCTTTTCCTCGTGGCCTTCAACTCCACATTGTCCGCATACATAGGGTACTTTGAACAGGAAGAACTGATGTGGCCAAAGCACTGACATTTGAAACATCGCCTAGGGTTAGCCACATAAGCCTTACTGATAGTCTCTGGTATCCTGTGTGAATGAATTTCGGGTATTTCCGGTTTGCCAAAAATAAGGATGAAAAAGCCTGTCGCAAACTCTCTCGCCTTTGTCAATTTCCATAATGTGAAAAATTCTGTTACTGACTGATGTGATAGTTCCTACTTCATTTCATCTATAGTGACGTGCATCAAATCTCTGCAAGTAATGCTCTCATTAAGAAATTCAAGGTACTATAGGGGGCCACAGATATCACGACCTGGTCAAAGAAGGTGGTAGTCATTTTTAAAAGAGAACGTGTTTGTCTCTCAATAGAGGTTGTAACAAGCAGTGTCCCATTTCTCTTTTACTGCCTCTTTCTTAATAGATGCGACAGGATCTCCAGCACATGCAGTAATGGCCTTATTAATAAGGAAGCGAGAAACTATGGATCATTCCCCTCCTCGGCACTAGAAGATATTTAATACTTTGGTGTTTGCAATGTCAGTGATTTTGCCACCATCACCTCTTACTCAAATCTTCTACACTAGGCTCGCCAGGAGAAACTTGACGTTTCTCTTTAAAGTAATCGAGTTTACTAGTTTTTTGGAATTCATAACGTTTTTTAAAGCCAGCCATCGCGACAGGCGTTACGGGCGGGGTTACAGGAACGACTACACCCATGGATCACATAAAGACCATTTCCAACCCAAGAACTCTGGGGTCTACAGTTTTCATCTTTAGCTCAACTGGATGGTTGTCGGTCGAGCGCTCTTATTACTTTACACAGGCTCCGACACCTGTGCACCGAGGACATTCCCTGATCAAGGACCGAAGCAACCGCGCTAACGATCTCGGCAGACCAGCTCACATCAGCATCCTGGACCAGAGTTTGTCATGCTCTGGCCTTTTCAGCACTCCCAACAAGCAACAGTTCTGACCTGTCAAAAACCCCTAAGAGAAGATGTAAGTTTGGAAATTAAAAGTATTGGGTAAGTAGAAAGTGTAATGGTGTGTAGTGTAAAGTGAGTGTTGTCAGTAGTGTGTATCTTAGACTGAGGTATCACGAAGGACGCCAAACCCCTCTTAGTAGGAGCCGCTAGTCCGCAACCCCCAGGAGGTGCAGCAAAAAAAAAATATTATTATTATTATGTATTATTATACAATATGTTACATATTATTTGGGGTTTTTTTATTGGTAATGTAATAAATAAGTTGTGTATATCGCAACAAATATGTGTATGTGTGTGTGTGTGTGTGTGTGTGTGTGTGTGTGTGTGTGTGTGTGTGTGTGTGTGTGTGTGTGTGTGTGTGTGTGTGTGTGTGTGTGTGTGTGTATGTGTGTGTGTGTGTGTGTATGTGTGGTGTGTGTGTGTGTGTGTGTGTGTGTGTGTGTGTGTGTGTGTGTGTGTGTGTGTGTGTGTGTGTGTGTGTGTGTGTGTGTGTGTGTGTGTGTGTGTGTGTGTGTGTGTGTGTGTGTGGTCTGTGGTTGTGTGTGTGTGTGTGTGTGTGTGTGTGTGTGTATCAGTGTGTGTGTGTGTGTGTGTGTGTGTGTGTGTGTGTGTGTGTGTGTGTGTGTGTGTGTGTGTGTGTGTGTGTGTGTGTGTGTGTGTGTGTGTGTGTGTGTGTGTCTGTGTGTCTGTGGTGAGTGTATGTGTGTGTGTGTGTGTGTGTGTGTGTGTGTGTGTGTGTGTGTGTGTGTGTGTGTGTGTGTGTGTGTGTGTGTGTGTGTGTGTGTGTGTGTGTGTGTGTGTGTGTGTGTGTGTGTGTGTGTGTGTGTGTGTGTGTGTGTGTGTGTGTGTGTGTGTGTGTGTGGGTGGGTGGGTGTGTGTGTGTGTGTGTGTGTGTGTGTGTGTGTGTGTCACAAGATATTATTTAGATAATTACGTTACAAAATAGGTAATTCTTCCCAATCTCTCTCTCTCGCACGTTCTCTCTCTCTCTCTCTCTCTCTCTCTCTCTCTCTCTCTCTCTCTCTCTCTCTCTCTCTCTCTCTCTCTCTCTCTCTCTCTCTCTCTCTCTCTCTCTTACTTTCTTTCTTCCTCTGTGGTTTATGTTTGACAATTTTACACACATCGCTTTAATGGTTTCAAACATCAAAACTGAATCTAATATGTCCATATAAAAATTTATTAAAATTCAATTTTAAAATCTATGTAAGTACCAATTTAATATCTACTGAAGAAATATAACAAATATTTAGGAAATATAGCCTGAAATATAACAGTTTTCTGATAAATCCATATTTAAACATATTAGTAATGGAGTAACAAGTAAGAGAATTGTTTTGAAGAAACATAACATGTAAACAAATACTAATAATTTAATCATAGATTACAACAAAATTCATTATTCAACAATTTATGTGCAAGAAACAATTCATAGATTTATTTTTAAAGTACTCGTATGCATCAGATTTAACAATACGCTTTGTTTAATTTAGTACTCTTGAATTAGCTAAGTCGTTTTTTTTTGTTCCAAGGATTAAAATTTAAGTTGTTATTTTCTTTATGTATAGATGTCAAAATGGACTAATTTTATCTGAAGTATTTTCAAAAATATTGGTTTTTACTATGCAATGAATTGTGATAAATCTTATCACCTAGGCAATTACACAGAGATAAACATATGATTAATTGGGATAAATCAATCAATATATAATATAAAAGGCATAAAAACATAATGATTGCACAATACTGATGTTGATTTTTTTTTTTTTATTTATAGCTTTACGAAGTTTAAATAGAAAAATTAAATGTAACAAAAACACATTTGTAAATTGTTATACTTGCCTATAGCAGCACTTACTTTATATTGTTGAGGACGGCCGTTTTGAGAGATGAGTCCCATTGTCAACTCAGATGGTAAAAATGGGTTACAATGTTACGGTCAGAGTTGACAATGGGATACATCTCCCGAAATGGCCGTCCTCAACAATACAAAGTAAGTGTTACTATAGGGATGTGTAACAATTTACAAGTGCTTATAGTTGAAAACTAGTAGCTCACATGAAAATGGAATCAGCAAATATTAAATGTAATATATGATTTAAAAGACAAATTGCTAAAACATACAGACACAAAAAAACATGTTACAATAAGGCAGCAATTTCTGGTGTTATATCTCTTTATCAACTCAGACTCCAACAGTTTTCCAAAATTTTTATGAACTGATCTATATTTTAATATTTTTTGTCTTTTGGATTTTATTATCCATGAGGATTAGTGAATCTTTAATGGTTGAACCTATGTAACACATTTTAGGTGTGTTACATATTAAATCAGATTCAGAAAACAAACGTGAATTAATTCCAAAATGTAAGAATAAATAAATAAAAAAATATTGACAATTTGTAAAAGTAAATCTGTGGATGAGCATGACCTCCAGGCGGAAGATTTTGAAGCTAAAATTGAGCGGATCGATGCGCGGTAATCAAGGTGCGTCGGAAGCACCCATTGCCCTCTCTCTGTCTTGTCCAAACCATGGAGCTAGCTGCACGTGCATTGGATAGCAGAGTGAAACAAAAGTTTGATTTTTAAAATATGTAGCAGTTTCTGATATTCCTTTGTTTTAGTAGATGGAACGCGGAGTTACTAAATAATGCCGGAACCAAATTCACAATCATGAGCGAGCTGATATTCTAATGAATCCTTCTAACGGGACATGCGTGGCTTCACCAATTGTAAAACCAGCTACGTTGTAAAAATTAACACTTTTAGTAAACAAAATTTAATTATTTAAACAGTAATGTTCAAATTTAATACTTTAAACTTTCAATGCAACATTTAAATTTAATTTTTGGCATCATGTGGTGAATTTTAATATATCTAAATTACAAAAATTAAATATGAAAAGAATTAGCAAAGCTAACTCGAAAATAGAGTCATTCTCAGCCATAGATTTGTAAATTGTGAAGCTCTCGGTAAATAAGTAATTTGTTACAAATTCATAAAATCTGTAACTCACGCAATGTTTCTCACATATGTTTTGTTTGTAATTTAATAATTTTGTTAATAAAGTAACGTTTTATTTGTTCGAATTGAAGATTTATGCGTTGAATTATTCAACGAACCCACATAACTTTGCATCTCAATTAAATAAGACTTTGCAGGTCATCATCTCACTGTGTAGCAATAAACTGCAATATTCAACATCAGCTTTAATTCCTCAGGGATTAAAGCTCAAAGTAAAATTAATTAATGTTACACCTAATTATACAATTACTTGACAAACTTATAATGAAGTATAACGCAATGGTATACAAACATCCATAATTTACGATAGGCCATGTGTCAGCACTCGTTTCCTTCAAGATAACGCAATGAATGGTTTACAAACATCCACGGCCAGACATATAGATGTCATATTGATTGACATATTGAAATGCGAGAGACCGCTTCATTCTAAAAGGCAAAAAACATGTGCAAATAGAAGAAAAAGAAGAAATTGAAGACGGACCAGTTGTAGAAAACAAAATAAAAACATTTGGTGAGGCTTTAATGAAAATTTGTGAGTTAGAAGATTTCGCGGTACGTATTAACAGCCCAGAAATGCGTCACCATTTGTTACAACTAAAAACAATAACTAAAACACAAGCAAGTAAAACAAACCTTTTAAAACAAAAGTCAATGCTAGATTTTTTCAAGCCTAATTGATTTTATTTTATTTTCCCGTAAGCCTACTATGTACAGTATTTAGCCTAAATACAGTAAGAGGAAAAACATAATTTTTAATAAATTGCATCATTAATTCATACATTTTGTTGACAAGTGTATAAGTGTTTTAGTTTTATAGTTTTCTATTAAAAATGTTTTGTGGAGAAGGATAAAAGGATGCTGCATTAAAAGGTAAAATTTTTATTATGTAATGTAGGTTTTAACATTTTCTATAATGGCATAGCCAACACCACCTAGAAAACGAGGTTTACGAGTTGTGACGTCACAGGGCACAGGCTACGGGCTGTCATTAGGCAATCAAGATAACCGATATTACTGCTGAATGACGTCTATTTACACGTTAAAATATGATAGTTTTCTTGCGATTTAAATACACTTGCTTTATATGTTGAAGTGTTATCTCTGTAGGAAATAAACAGTCAGTACTTAATCGGAAATCAATAATTTAATTAAATACTGTATTAGAACAAATGTAGACACGATGACAATTAATTGTCCGTTATCTATGTAGTGTTGGTACAAGGCCATACAGCTGATCAGTAGAAATAATAGTCTTATAGCTAGGAATCCCATGGCCTACCCTCATCCCAACGCTAAAAATAGATACGGCAAACGCTTCGTGATAGTATTACCATCATACAGTACACTACTACTGTATAAGCCGGAAACCTGTCTTAGACGGAGGAAAATGCCGGTCCCAATTGACTCCGGCTTAGACAGGTTTCACTGTATATATGTATATATATATATATATATATATATATATATATATATATATATATATATATATATATCTTAAAGTTTATCGTTTTGTTTTGTGTTATTGTTACATTTTCTCAATGTGCCATCTTTTACCAAAAATTGGTTATCCAGATGCCAAACGCCAATTGTAGCTTTAGACATTGCAACACAAAAGATTTCTGAAGATGACCTGTCAAACCATCTCCCAAGACCCCATAATCATGAGTTCCAGTGTCTTCCAATTGGAATTTTACCTTCTAGTTTACTCTTTATAGATCGCTAATGATTCAAAGCAAATTGTGCTTTTTGCATCTGATCAAACGACCCAAACATTGCATTTTTCTCTTTTTTGATGAAGTTTAAAGCTTTTTTTACTCATGTGTAAGAGTACCTTGTCACTGATGATCTTTTCCATGAAATTTGAATCATCCATCTGTATACACATTTCAAAGCCATTTATTCTTTTCTTTTATTTCTGATTCCATTCTTCAGCTCTCGCTTCTCAAGAGCAAGACACAGAAAACTTAACATCTGACTATTCAAACTCTAAGCTTCAGGATAAGGTCTGGTCTTGTAAAAAATGTTTTTATATTCATAAATGTCTTCTTCTCTTCGATCCTTGAAAATATTTCAACATCATTCTACAAACTGAATGAGCAATTAAAAAAAACACCAAGAATCAAGACTCACTTTCGTGTGACTCAAAAGATATAACTCATCATAAAAATTTAACCAATAAAAACATAAACAAGTATATTGAAACTACCACTAACATCAAGCACAAAACACAACATAATAACATCACCTTCACAACACAGATTAAAACAATATCACTGTAAGCAATACACACATTCTCTAAATGATAAAAACAATGAATAGATCATTAAAAAAAAACACATCACAGCCACAGATCTAACAGACATAAATATAACACTGCCAAGAAAACAATAAACAACTCTAAACACATCATTAATTCAGTAAAACCTCTCCTTATTGACATCTCCACATTACAGAACCCTTTATTATATGGACAACTTTTTAATCTCTATTCTAAATTTTGCTTTAAATTCCTCTTAATTACAGACATTCCGAAATACAGACATTACAATTAAAGTAAATTTGTGACTTTCTAAATTGTATGTTAAGGATGCACAAGCTTACTATCTGTAAATAGAAAAATTATTCTGTCTCTAAGTATAATTTACCAAGTATACAATTTTGTAAAATAAACTGTTCCGTATAAATGTCAGTGACGACTTGTGGGCAGGTTGCGCTGTTAAGTAACCACCAAACCACAGATCAATTGAAAAAAATACATAAATTTATTTAATATGTTAGTATTATGTACACTGTTATAAGCAATTGTTCATCATATAACATGATCCATCATTACAAATAATAATAAAAACATCAGAACCGAGGGACCTGTGTGACCATTCGCTCAGTTGCAGATAGTCTTATTGAAACTGGTTGCAGGGAAAAAGTATTGGAAGGTCCAGACAGACTACAAAAGCTAGGCAGCTCAGTAGGGCTCCTTAAGTTGCAGACTGGCTTCAACCTCAAGAGTAATTGGTTAAGATCAACTCAGACATTCAGATTAATTCTTGCCTGTGAATGTCGATGAATCTTCGCTTTTCTCCGAGTTTGTTTACATTCACATTTGAGAATTAATGGAGATTGGTTTGTTAATAAATAAACCCATAACCTGAGTTTCAATGTCTTAAACTATTAAAAATAAAATAAAAAATGCCAATATATTTCCTTCAATAGAGTAAACCACAAACTATGAAGCAGTATCTATCTATTTTCCCTACAACAAACTTTTAGTATTTCTGATAACGAAAAACTAATACCTTGATCTTTCTTTACTTTAAAAAAACTAACACTTTATGATTTACTACCCCCATAGGTTCTAAGCATCAGCTGCCACTGATAAATGTAGAAACTGTCTTTTGTTTACACATTTCAATGTGATAACAACTGATGACCAGAATTCCCTGTATTTTGATTTCGGTCTCTATTATGGCAGTCATAACAACTGATAAAGATGATGAATTCAGCAATAGTGAATTGTGTTTCATTTAGCTGCTGCTAACCAGCTTTAGTGGTGCAAACAAAAGATTTAGTGAAGGAAAAAAATCCCTCCATAACAACATCACTTACCTACTCTCTTCTCTTTGCTCATTTCCCCACTAACAGTATTCATCTTTAAAGGCATAGTCAATGAATTAAATTTTAAAGTAAAACATATTTTAGCCTACATACTTATAAATTTTGTTACATGTGTAGTTAGTTGCCGTTTTAGTGTTGCACATCTTGAGGTTTTTTAAACTACTACATTTGGTATCACTTGCCAAAAAATCCACTACTGTGATATTTTTCAGAAGACGCATTTCACACTAGATCAGTGCAATGGTCAATGCTGATTTACAGAGAAGGCTCACATATCTTTTTTATCATAGTTATGCAATAAAAACTAAGAACTATACCTAAATATATAGAACTAAGAGATATTTATGGGGCTATTTAACCTGAAAAATATCTTAGTTTTATAAAGTGATTATTAAGTAATTATTAGTTACTAAAGTGATTAATACACACTCTCTACTAATCTACATATACACCCTGGAAAGGCATTAATCTAGCAGCCAGTGAAGTACAAGTCTCTCTCAAGACCATCACCACTGTCACCATGTGATATGTCTTTACCATATGTCACCATATAAAGTCTTTACCTTTTGTTCTTGTCATATGAGGTTGAAGATCATTTAAACAACTTGAAGGTGTTAAGAAACTAGCTTTTCATTTAATTTGAACATACAAATAAAAATGTTAGAAGTTGCAATTTATATTTTACATACATACCAATGTTTTTGTTTTCAAGTTATATTTCTGATTACCCACCAAAAGTGTCAAAGCATAAAGTTTTGAAAAGGTTTATAAGTTAAATTTGATTTTAAATAATAAATCCTGCATCCAGTTTATTTTAATAACTAATCTTTGCAAAATGGATTTTAATTTAAATCTAAATATTTTTATTAAATTGTCTTACGTTTTTAAGAAATAACTACCCACTCTATTCTCCTTGATATTACCTAAATAAGAACTTGAATGAACTATTAAAATTGACACATAAAAAATGTCTAAAATATGCTTAAAAAACTCTACAATTCAAAATCTACAAAAGAATTACTTTATAGAATGAAAAGTTTACTTTAAGAATGAAAATTATATAACTGTACAGAATTACATAATTTGAATTCATTAAACTTATTTGATTCTCAATGCAATTGTTTTTTTGATACATTATTACAATTAAAACTTTGAAGTTGGTGGAAGTTTTCCCAGATCTTTTCCCAGATATCAGCATCACATTGTAATGTTTCCTAAACAAAAATACATTACGATTATATCAACTATATCTAACCAATATGATGTTTCAATCCTAAGACTACATTTTTTCTGAGTTTCTAACACTACATGTTATGTATGGCATTCAAGAGTGACAACATAATCATATCACTCTGTTGTTTAAGAAATTACAACATTCATATCATATCTACTGTCTTAGACCTGAAATTTTCATTGGCTTGTTTTTTTACTTACACCATATGTCCGGCATGTAAACAGATTTTCAAATTCTTCTCCCTTCCACTTCTACTAGCAATGCACTTCAAAGTTCTTGTACCTTTCAGTCAGATTGTTAACTCAGTGTGGTTAAGGCAACACGCTATTTGTCCCACAAAACTATTTATTATTAATTGTTTGCATTCCTTTCTTCAATTCAAGTGAAGCTGTGCAGGTAATTGATGTAAAATAATTGTTTTCTAAAAGCACTTGTACATTTGTTACACTTGCATATAGCGGAACTTGCTTTTATGTTGTTAAAGACGGCCATTTTGGGAAATGTGTCCTATTGTCAACTCAGACCCAAACAAAAACACCCAATCAAACTTCGCCAAACATCTCACATCCACAAACCATAACTTTAAAAACACAACATCTGTCTACAAAATCTTCACAAACAAAAGGAAAATAGCCATCAGTTCACAACCAAACAATACGAAATATACGTTTCAAACTACACCTTACACACACACTCACATACACCCTAACAAATTATGTTATAACTCACATACATTTTTTTACATCTCAACCTCCAGTACTCTCTATAATACACCTACATCTCTTTCTTAATATCCCACCATAACCTACATCAACCAAGAGGTCAGTTACGGTCTGAGATGACAATCCCGAAACAGCCGTCCTCAACAACATAAAAGTAAGTGTTACTATAGGCAAGTGTAACAAATGTACAAGTGCATTTAGTTAAAACTAGTAGCTCAGGTTAAGATGGAATCAATTAATATAATTTTTTCCTATTGTGTTACAATATATTTACTATTCTATAATTACATAATAGTTTTGTGTTGTTTCTTATTTGCTACTTTTTTCCATTTCTAAATATAATGGTACTAGAGACAAATACAGAATTTTTTTGAAGAAGAGGGAAAAAGAAAATCTTCCCAATAAGAGAGAGAGCTTATCTCAGCAACAATAAATTAATTTTCCCACATTACTAAATAAAAGTAAAACTTATAGATATGAAAAATATCATTTAATCTTAGAGGTTATTGGATGAAATATGTCATATTAAAGGATAACTAACTTGGCTCTTTACCAAATATCAAATTTTTACAACCATCTGCTCATTGAATATCACATGCTTGATTTAATGATGATTTACTAGATGTTGAAATGAAGTGGACAACTTCCACAAGTAATAAATCCTTGTATCAAAAATATATCTTAGCTTTGGCGAATCAGTAACTACATTCTCTCAGAAACAGGCATGTTTCAATTAATAATAGTCAAAAACCTCTCTTAAATATTTATTATACATGTTGATTCCATCTTCATGTGAGCTACTAGTTTTCACTAAAACGCTTGTAAATACTGTATATTACAAACTTGCTGTAAATGCTACTATAGGTAAGTTTGTAATACATTTACAAGTGTTTTAGTAAAATATTTATTTTTACTTAGTATACATTTTGGTTGCCAAGTAACCATCCACAGAGACATGATACAACTTGACCCTTGGTAGGGTCAAAATGTGCATTAGGTTAAAGTAAAATGTTTGTGGTTAGAGGTTTTTTAGTATTATTCATTATTATTTAACCACAGTTTATTCCAAATATAGCATCAAATATCAAATTTATTTTCATTCTTAATCTCTTAAGAAACAAAATATTGGATTTATATAGTTACTTACATGTGTGCATATGTTTTTAATCTGTAGTTTCAACCGAAGATTAATACCAGCTACAACCTATAAATAATGTAAAATGTTAGTTTATAGTAATAATATTTTTTTTTCATTTTATGAGCTTGATGTTCATAAAATAAAAATTTTTTTATATGAAATCAAATTAGTGAAGACTATATTAAAATAACCAATTGTTTATGTGAAATATCAATCTCATATATCTGAATTTCTTGGATAAATGTGAAATATTTTCTGTAAAACCGCTGTATATATATATATATATATATATATATATATATATATATATATATATATATATATATATATACATTTGTATAATGAGATTAAAAGATCGTAGTGTATAAATAAAACTTGTTTAAAATTTGTATTTATAACATTATTGAACTCTTTTACTGAACTTCAGTTACTGCTATAACCATTTTAAAAATGTTTAGTGCTTAGTTTATTATCATTAGGATAACTGAGAAAAATTGCTAATGTGTCCAGAATGTGTAGGAAAGTTTATTGTATTTATTTTAAAGTGAATTTTCAATTTGAGTTTTTGTGTTATTCCTGAGAGTATTTTGATTTTCAGATGGAATAGTGTATACATACAACTGTATATATAGTGCCACTTAAGATGTCTGGGCTTTCCAAAATTCTTTAAAAAAGTGTAGAGATATATTACTAATAATCATAATAGCAATTTATGAAATTTTTTCAAATGTTTTTAACAAAAAATACCTAAATAATAGTGCTCTAAGTTTGGTACTTAGGTATAAATACATTGCCATCATTGGCCTGAAATGTCACTTTTGTTAGATGAACTACCTCAAATGTTTCAAAAGAACAGTAAATGCTGGTTATACAATGTAGAAATATTACAAATAATTATAATACCAATTTATGAAATTCTTTCAAATTGTTTTGTAACAATAAATACCAGTGCTCTAAGCTGCTAAACTTATAAAGTCATTGGCCTGAAATGCCACTTCTGCTGAATGATCTACCTTAAATGCTCCAAGAGAAAAGTAAATGCTGAAAGATCCTTTCTTAGAAAGATCTAAACTGAGAACACAATGAACTGACACAAATAGATTGATGACGGGTAAACAGATAAGCCTTTAGTTACCAATGTAAATTCTTTATTGGCAAAAGCTGTAGTTTCCAAAATAAGAAGTGTCTAAAATAGGAACAAGAAAGGTTATTGGTAAAGAAGATAGAAGAAAAAGAAGTGATGAAAAGGAGGAGCAATCTAGAAGTCGAGGAAGAGAGTCAGTTAAGTTTTGATTCCAGGAGCCATAAAGGACAGGAGTTTGAAAAACCAGAGAGACCCCTCTCCGGTTGGGCTCCAGTTCTGAGAGCTGGATGCCTAACTCTGGAAGTCAAAAGGTAGAAGGGTCCGTCTTAGCAGCTAGAGATGAGACGATAAAAAAAGGCATTCTTGGACACAAAGTGGATCTTGACGCTAAGACACGAGAACTCTGAGGATTGATCACAAGCTACCTCAATTTCACATAAATACAATAGAATTATTTATTAAAAATTTAATTTTGGTAAATTTAAAATAAAAAGCCTAAAGTAAATTCATAAAACTTATAAAGTCATTGGCCTGAAATGCCACTTCTGCTGAATGATCTACCTTAAATGCTCCAAGAGAAAAGTAAATGCTGTATATACAATGTAGATATATTATTAATAGTTATAATATCAATTTAACAAGTGTTTACAAATGTTTGGTTTAAAAAAAAAAAAATTAAAAAAAAAAACATTTTAATTCCATGTTCTATACCTATAGTCATTTGGACACAAATGTTACAATCTGTTTGTTAAAAATGAACAATCTAAAAACTAACTCCCTATCAATTTGAAAACTTTATTACTAAAAGTAGATTAGTAGAAAAATGTTATCATCTTCGTAAGAACTTTACTTTACTGTAGTCACAACAAATGTTTTCAAATTACTTCTATTACTCCATTTTATAAAAAAAATACTATATTTTCCTATTATGTTTTTCATTACTATACACACCTGAATTTCAGCTTTATTAACTTTATCCAGATGTATACAATGTTTACTGTTCCACTTTTGAGCTATTTCCAAGGTGGTGAAGGCAGCAAGTCGTTGGATCACATCTGAATTAACATCTACAGCTATATAACTTCCTAGTAAAGATCCTTTGTTTTCTTGTTCGTGCCAGACCCTCTTACCATCCTGTATAACTCACATAGTCTAAATAATTATAAATATCTATGAAACAAAATCTAGAACAACTAAAAGGAAAGCCATATAGGTGAATTTAATCCATACATTTTCCGAGACATTCCTCTTTTATGAAACATATGAATTAAGTTTTCAAAACTTTAATTCAAAAACAAAAATGTAATGATCTAGCTAGTACCCTGCATAGGTTACAATGTCACTCCAAACGAAGAATGTGGTTGTGTTTTTATTCTGTTTATTGGGCTTTTGGATAAAAACTTTTTGTTTTCTACCTGGGGGGGTACAAAACTAAATCAAAAATAAATCTTATGGGTACTGTACTATTAGTTTTAAAAGACAGAAAGTATTCAATTCTTAGAAAGATCTAAACTGAGAACACAATGAACTGACACAGATTGATGACGGGTAAACAGATAAGCCTTTAGTTACCAATGTAAATTCTTTATTGGCAAAAGCTGTAGTTTCCAAAATAAGAAGTGTCTAAAGTAGGAACAAGAAAGGTTATTGGTAAAGAAGATAGAAGAAAAAGAAGTGATGAAAAGAAGGAGCAATCTAGAAGTCGAGGAAGAGAGTCAGTTAAGTTTTGATTCCAGGAGCCATAAAGGACAGGAGTTTGAAAAACCAGAGAGACCCCTCTCCGGTTGGGCTCCAGTTCTGAGAGCTGGATGCCTAACTCTGGAAGTCAAAAGGTAGAAGGGTCCGTCTTAGCAGCTAGAGATGAGACGATAAAAAAAGGCATTCTTGGACACAAAGTGGATCTTGACGCTAAGACACGAGAACTCTGAGGATTGATCACAAGCTACCTCAATTTCACATAAATACAATAGAATTATTTATTAAAAATTTAATTTTGGTAAATTTAAAATATAAAGCCTAAAAGTAAATTCATAAAACTGAAATAATTACTAAATTTTCAAATTACAAGCCATAACAAAGTAACCACACACCTAGAGATAAATACAGTTACCATAAATTGTTGTAAGATAATATTAGATTTAACAGTAACAACTGCTAATTTGTAAACAGTTTTTTCTGTTTGTTTTACCAAAGAAGGTAGCCAATTTTTATGTTTTCATACAATTATATTTTTATGAAGCATACCAATTCACCAATTTTTATGAATTAAAAAACTTGTAGTAGTAAATTAGTAGTATATTTTTTTATATATTGAAGTTCAATTTATTAAATTTATCAATTTAATCAGTGAGTTTGTTTGGTTAGCTCTAGAAAATCTTTCATTAATTTTTATCTGTTCAAAATACAGATTTGGCACCCTACAATAAATTTATTTAGCCTAATAGAATTATTTAGTAATAATAAATATATATCGAAATAAGAACAAATATATAGTAAATAAATATAATATTATATATTGTAAGTGTTCTTTTTATTATATTATGAATGAATGTGTGATTCTTTAAAATGTATTTTTTAATAATTTCAATCAAGGTAGGTTAGTAAATTTTCCAATTTATTTTAAGATAAATAAATATTCTAGAACTTTCTTTTTAATAACAAGTTGAATGTATCATTTAAAACAATTTCTTAGCAATTATAAGTTCTATTAATAAATTACAATTTTTTCTTTTTTTAAAGTTTTACAAATTTACTATAAGTGTCCTCTATTATAATGAGTCTTATTACTCTAAATTGTATCTCTCTTTTGGCAGCAACAGTTTTTATTTAATTTAACCTAAATTGATTTTAATTTTAGGTTAGCACAAGCTCTCCTAATCTCGGGTTATCTGGTAGATTTTAAATTTTGAATAATGAAATCTTATTTGGCACTCTAAAGTACAAGAACAAAAAAAATCTAAGCTATAAATGTTATAAACTATGTTACAAATTAATTTATTTCTAGGTAAAATTGTCCCTTAATATTCTTTCTAAATGTTTTCTTTTATAGTTTGATTTTATAATAAATTAACTGGTTTCTTTTCTTTTATAAATGTCTGATTGCAAAATTTCAAAAATGTAGTAATGGATCTAGCCTACATACTTAAGTATTTTAGATTGCAGATTCCACTTTTCGGCCTTTATCAAAATATTTAATGAAATCTTTCTAAATAAATAGTTTCAATTAATTTTCTTGAAAGTATTTTGTATTGTTAATTGAATTCGAGACTAACACTCCCGCAATAAGTTTAAATTCGTATAATTTTATTGGCCAATTCTGAAGTACGTCTGTCTTGTTTGTGAAGGTGTGTACAATTGAAGCGACGCTAAGCCAAGCATTTGAAAATGGCTAAACAAACTATTTTCTTTTTTTTTAATTGTTGTTACCGGCTTTACGGATGCTGTATTCACTGCCTTTGGTACATTTCATGTTCTTAATAGCTACATTTTAATTTCTTTCCAGGTAACTGCATTTAAATATTATCTCTCCCGACTAAGTTTAAATTATCAGCTGTTCTGTTCACAATGCGCGCGCACCTCACTGAATACGCTAGCCATCCCGTTTTGGTTTATTTATGCAATCTAAAATGGTTTCACTTTCTTAACACTTAAAGGCTTTTACTTTTTATTTACATAGTTTTAGTGTTCTTTTCAAACTGTTACACATTAAATTGTTTCTATTATATTGGTTTTTTTTATAGTGGTTATTGTTCTAAACTTGTGATTAAATGTTACGATTTTGCCAATTTATGTTATGTTTACATTTTTCTCTTTTTTCATAATTGGTTATTTTATGGTTTGAATTTACTTACATATTTATATTATGTTATGCATAGTGCCTTTCCTACTTGCTATTCCAAAATGTTACAATATATATATATATATATATATATATATATATATATATATATATATATATATATGGTGATACGTTTTCTTGTAATATAGTTAATGAATAAAAATATTTCAAATACAGGGTGACACACGGGAGACAGACGGTTTTGAACTGCGTAGTACTGAGGGCGCGATGGTGGGAGGTGGTCGTGGTAGGAATAGTTTTGATCAACACAAGACACCATTTCATTTACTCAGTCACTATGGAGCAGTGGGACTTCTTCACAACGTCGAGTGTTTGTCTATGACAGTTTCGTGAAAAGTGGTGAGTCTATTATTGCTAGACAGCGATTGTTTCGTGCGTGGTTTAGTGTCGGTCGACATGGAGCTGTTCCGAGCTGTAACACAATCTTCAGATGGGTAGAAAACTTCAGATCAACTAGAAGCATACTGACTAAGAAGCATCCTGGCCCAAGACATTTCAATGACACTTCTTAGAAGCTTGTTTCCTGGCCGGATTATCTCACGTTTTGGCAATGTTCCTTGGCCTCCCAGGTCTCCCGATTTTTCAGTATGTGACTTTTTTCTGTGTACCTTAAGAACTGTGTTTATAACCACAAACCACGAAATTTGGACGAGTTGAAGAATGCAATAATTCAAGAAATTGCTGCCGTCCCTGCAGAGATTTTAGTCCCTGTGATGGAGGATTTTGAGAAGAGACTTGAGTCCCGCATTCAAAATGATGGACATCTTCTGATGACATTATTTTTCACAAATAACTTTGTTAACTAAAATGGCAAATAATGAGCTTTGATTTTCTTTAAATAAACATGCATTAATTTTAAAATTGACTGAGTATTATTTCATTAAAAACCGTCTGTCTCCCGTGTGTCACTCTTTACAATAAGACAATATCTCCCTCATTTAATATCAGTTTCCTATTCACTCAAATGCTTCTATACCATAACTAACTTTTAGTTTCCATAAATAATTTTCTCTATTGTAGGTACAAATGTTACATTTTCCCTTTTACATAGCAAATTTACCCTTTTAATTGAGAACTTATTACCAAAGTTTACATCTCTCTAACTCGATTCTTGAATGTTGACTAATTTTTCTCCTGTTCTCACAGTTTTAAGTTTTTACAAATATTTCTTAAGACATAAGGAATTATCCATATATATAATTGCGTACACCTAATTTTAAGAAAAAAGTTGTGAAAGCTTGAAAGATCATACAGATCTGGGAGATTGCTCAAATTAAAGGTTTTGACAACAAGGAGAGGGGAGAAATACAGTTTTTTCTCAATTTACAACATTTATAGGGTTTTGAGTAACTTAAAATACTAAAAATGCCCAAAGAAACGCATTGCAATGAAAAACAGCTGAGTATGATTTTTGAATGTTTCAGCTGAGTACAGTTGAGAAACAGCTGTAAAAATACTATGTGAAACACAGCTGAGTACAAATGTTTTAACAGTAAAACACTTTTAAATATTTACAGACTTGCCTATATTAGCATTTACTTATATTTGTTGAGGATGGTCGTTTGTCCCATTGTTAACTTAGACCATAACTGGTCTAGTTACTCTCTGGTATGAATATAGTTTCTCTCATATTTCTTTTTGTGTTTCCTCTTCGATTGACAAAGACCACTGTGTGGTTGAAATAGATCATTGTTTAAGTGCTTTTATGTGTTTCTATTTCAAGACTACAGAGTGGACTCTTACCAAGGTAAGTCTGTCAGTCTCCTAGTCCAAAAAATCTATATATATATATATATATATATATATATATATATATATATATATATATATATATATATATATATATATATATGTATATACATCACTTTCACTATATGTACTTAAACAAGAATCTTACTTGGTATTTATGGGAACTAACTTTCAAAGATTAATAGTATCTCCATTATCGAGCATCACTGACCGGGGTTTGTAGTAGACTGTGAGCTGTATGGCATTTCCGTTGTCACAAGGTGTGGTGTACCGTTACTGCTCTATTTTCAGATTCACTACACTGTGGCAGTCTTTTAAGTATGTCTTGGGGTTAATTTTGTCTATTAGGTTAATAATTTATTGTTTTTTATTTTATTTGTATTTGTTCGTTTGATATTATTTTTATGTTTATAAATTTGTTGTTGTTCCCAAATTGTCATTTTGAGCCCTTTTTGTACTTTTTTTATTAGGAGTTGTTTTTGATGGTGTGTGTAGCTAAGTTTGAGCTGTATTTTTGAGGTTTAATGTATGCATTGAGATGTTCTTCATATCTGTCTTTTAATTTTTTTTTTTTTTTTTTTTTTTTTGCCTATGTATATTTTATTACAGTCTGGGCATTCGATTTTGTATATTCCGTTATTAAATGTGGGACATATTTTTTCCGGTTAATTTATTTTATTGATTATGTTTCCTGTGTTTTTTGTAAGCTATGTTAATATTATTTTTTAGTATTTTAGTTATTCCTTTTATGTTGTACCCTGTGTATGTAAATGTGGCCCATTTTGTTGTTATTTGTAGTTCGATTGTAGGTTGTACAATATTATTTATTTAATATTTTAAATTCTAATTTATCTATAGTTTTTTTATTGTATCCTTTTTTTGGGCTATTTGATATATTATTTGTTTTACTTTGGCTTTTTCTAAGGTAGTTTTAGCATTATGTATAAGAGCGGGTTGTAAGCAGTCATTTTATATTGTGGGGGATGGTTAGAGTAGTTTGGTATTGTATTAATGGTTTGTGTGGGTTTCCTATAAATTGAGTGTTCAATGTTGTTTGTATTTCTGGTTAGGTCAAGATAGTTTATTTTATTGTTTATTTCTTCCTCCATGGTAAATTTTATGTTAGGGTGTAAGTTGTTGATTTCATTTAGGATGATATTATTATTTATTGCTTTATTTTGTGACATGTATAATCCATTGTCAACATATCATATCCAATGTCCGTTGGGGTTGAGTGTTTTTATGGTTTGTGTGATTAATTCGTCGAAGTTTTGGAGGTAAATTTCTGATTTAAATTTCTAAACCTCAAACTTTACTACACACGCCATCAAAAACAAACTCACATTCCCCACATTAGAAAATGTACACCTAAAAAAAAGTACAAAAAGGCCTCAAAATGACAATCTGGGAACAACTACAAATTTATTAATATACAAATAATATCATAAACGAACAAATACAAATAAAATCAAAAAACGATAAATTATTCTACCTAATAGACAAAATTAACCCTAAGACAAACTTAAAAGACTCACACAGTGGAGTGAATCCGAAAATAGAACAATAATGGTACACCACACCTTGTGACAACGGAATTCCATACTGCTTGCAGTCTACTACAACCCCCGGTCAGTGATACTCGATAATGGAGATACTATCAATCTTTAAAAGTTAACTTGCACAAATACCAAGAAGGATTCTTGTTTAAGTACATAGTGAAAGTGATAAGTGAATACAAGAAAACAGTGTTGCAAAGTTAAATATATATATATATATATATATATATATATATATATATATATATATATATATATATATATATATTGTAATAGTATTAAAGGTAAATATAAACTTGGGATCAGGTTTAGTTAAAGGAGTAGGTCCTATTGTACTAGATATGTTTTAAAAGTGTATTAAATTAGAAATAATCACTGATTCTGGAAAAGGAAACATCATATTTTTACCAAGAAATAAAAATAATACCAAGAGATCCTAACATCCCATTTCAAATGAAAAGGAACCAATTTCCTTTAAACTTACATTTTCAATAACTATAAATAAAGCTCAGCTTCAAACATTCTTAAGAGCATGCTTTCAATTGACCAAACCTGTTTTTACACTTGTTCAACTTTATGTTGCACTAAGTCGAGTAAAATCTTGAGATGGATTAAAGATACATAATGAAAATAAGGTTAGTCACAAAAAATCAAATTGGAAACGCATTCACAAAAAATGTAGTTTATACGGAAATTTTGTTATGAAAGCCTTGAATTATATTAAATTTATTTTGTAATAAAAATTAAAAGCCCCTAGTAATATATATTTTTTAATTTTTAATATTTATTTTTATATTTAACACACACACACACACATATTTATATATATATATATATATATATATATATATATATATATATATATATATATATATATATACACACAGTTGTACCTTCGTAACTGTGGGTAATGGGTTCCAAAATTACCGCGATAACATGGAACCGTTGATTATAAAGACGAGGTGTGTTATCAGCGTTAACACACAAATACTATAGCTAAATACATTTCAGTATACAGTAGTACATATACATAAATACTGATTTGCAGAAGTACATTATATACTGTAAAATCTTTAAAATATTACAATACAGTACGTAAGTATTATTATTTACAGTAGGCCCATTGTGATTACTGTTTGTACTTACCATCACGTAGTGTACAACCCCATTTCCCTTTGTAGATACTAAAAACAAACGTTTGTTATCAAACGCGATGGCAATTATTTGAATTTGAGGACTTATTTAATAAAGCTGTACAAAGAGTATCTATGAATCGTACACTTCAGAATTTACACATTAAAAAAATTACTAGGTACGAAAAGAAGTTTTAAGTTGAAGTTAAGTACAAGATATTTTTAGTCAGAATCATCTTCATCTGAAAGTGAAACAAACTTTTTGATGTTTTTTGAAAAAAAAACAGCCTATTACGTTTAGTGATGCTGACGTCTTTGATGGGACAGATGAATCGATAACTGGCACTTTTTTCTACTTGAAAAAACATTGTGATTGGGAATTGTTTTTTTTCATTTAGCTGAAGAAGCTGCATGGCCTCCGTAATCATTCTGGTAACTTTAATTCCACGTTCCATAACGGGTTCGTAATCCATTTTTTTTCAAACTTTGTACCATCTGGAAAAATTCTACAAATTTTTTCAGTGTTCATGTCTATTCTTTGATTCCTAGCATAACAGCATACTGCGGATACTGAAACTGTGGATACGGTGGCACAACTGTATATAATATATACAGATAAAATACATATCTTTATATTATAAAATGTTTTATTAAACAATTAATCACTGTTCAATATAAAGTGAATGCTAACTTTGCAAGGCTTTATACACGTTAGACATGGCTTAATAATAGCATTAGGTATATTATGCATATGAATGCTGTGTTAGTTATTTTTAATTTTCTACTCAGGTATTTTTTTAAAACAGCCATCCATTAGCGAGTTGCCTCCATACCTTCACAAAAGTAACAGTTGTATTTGTGTTATGGCAGTGCTGTGTTCTAGGCAGTTTTTGAAAATACTAGTACTTTGCTGGTGAAAACATTTAAACTAAAGTCCAATAGTTTATATATTTTACTTGATATAATAGTGAGGTTTGAATTAATATTGTACCAAAATAATATAACCATCCATCTAATTCCCTAAAATACACTTACAAATGTGTATATATTTTAATATATAATATTTTACACAAATTATAACAGTCCTACAAACGCACAAATCAAGAAGTTTCTAAGTAAAAGTTTTGTTTCGGATTTGAACTTAGTAAAATTAAGTTTGTCAATCTTATATAAGTTATAATTTTATAACTAAAAGTATATTCTTTAAAATAGATATTAACTTAAAGGTTAATATTGCTAGCACTATCTTTATCTCTGAAATTTAATTTTTAAAAACCACTATTGTTTATTCTGGTATTGTATCTGTTATGCATTAGTTATTGGATTTAGTACTTTAATATGTAGCCTATATTAAAAAATATTTTTTCAAGCAAATATTTTACAAGATGTATAAAGAACAAAGAGAAAAATATTTTCACTATTATTAACTTCACTCTTCCACTAAAATCACTAACTTACTCGGAAAGACCATTGTTTTAGGCAATGAATATTAGTCTTAATAATATTAAATCAGTCTACTTACTGACAAAGATCAATAGGTCAGTGGTTTTAGGCATATGATTATGAACTACAAAATATCTGAAATATATTTTGCTGGACATATGTTTTCCTAACATATTTCTCATAGGGCCAATTGATCTGACATAAAAAAAACAATATCATTTTTTTAAGAAAATCTAGCAATTAAAAACATTTAATTATCTGCAACATGAACCCATCTGATAGCTCCATTAAGAATATATTTTTTTATTTCTAATTTTTAAAGTTGTTTATCCTACCTCTGTATGTCATTTTATAATCACTTACAATAAATACTCGTTTTATACTTTTCTTACCCCTTTTATAACTTCTCCATCTATCTTCATAAATAATAAAAACATTACCACAAAGAATATTTCCTTATTTAATAGATTCATTTTTGTCAAACAGAGGAAACCAACTAATACAATTTATGAAATTATTTGTCACTGTGCTATATATGAGTATGCCAAGATATAAAACCCACACAAGATATAAAATCCACACAAACAATTTCAAAGTTTAATTTTATAGGTCGTTTCAATAACACAATGGACACATTTTATGCAGTTTTTATTTGTTTTGATAATCTACGTCTCAGTATAAAAACTATGAATAATCCAATTAATTTTACGGTTTTAGTCCGCAACTCATTTCAACAATACCATTCACATTAACTACCTTCAAAATTTGAAATTTGTTTTGGGAATAAATTAAAAATTAGAAAAAACAAAAAAATGAACAGAATATTCAATTCCTGTCCTGATTAATTATTATAAAAATTTTTCAAGGATTCAGTCAAACACAAATTATTATTTGAAATGTAGCCCTATCATCTCAAATATAATCAGGAAGCTAGATTTTACATAAATATTATTATTACTGTCTCAACTGGCTCTATATTATTTAAATATTGAAATGAAACTATAAGGAACAGAAAAAGACAATTTTATAGTACAGTAGAACTCCAATTATCTGAATCAATTGGGACTGGGCCTTGTTCAGATAGTTGGATTGTTTTTTGAACATGGTCAATTTTAATTTATTATTGTATGTATGTTGTAACTTGGATAAAAAACTATATTTTTTGTAATTAGTTTTATATTTTTTTCTAAACTTCTGAGCTAGATCTCAGTCTTTTCACAAATATTATAACATAAAATTGGGTTTTCCATACAAAATTATTGAAAAAATCACTTAAAACTGGCATCTTCTAATTCTTTGTTTTTTGCCGCCTACATTGATTTTTGTAAAGATCTTGCATTTATATTTTCAAGCACTGACACAAAGTTTAAAATTATTGTTTAGGTTTGCTCTTTTAATTTCTAAGTCCTTGATTGACCAACACCATACAACTCAGTTAATTGGTCACAGATAACTCACTTATATAATTGACTTATAATTAGTTTATCTGCAATGATAAAACAACTTTATTTTTAGAAGCCATGGTGAATGACGAGACTTTCTCAAAAACAAAACAACAGACCGATTGAATCAAAGACACTGACTGACTAATCAAAACGAGTAGGAAGTCAGTGGATTTGGTTACCTGACTACGGATGACAGTTAACTATACAAAACTGAACTGAGACTGTGATTCACCATCTAAATAATCTTTGCACTACGCCTACACTAGCTTCACGGAGAAAAGACAAATAGCACAAGTAGACAAAATTATTATTTTGGATATTGCAGTAGGTTTCCATCTTAATTTTCTTTCTGAAAATCTGAAATTGAATTAGGTAGATGGAGTTTCGGATAATTGGAATACCTTATAAGGAGAATTGTTTTGAAAAACTGTTTGATTCACTCTAAACAGGTTCTACCTGGACTGTGACATTTTCTGGATATTTTATTGGAAATAAAACTATTCAGTTTTTAAATTTATAATAATTACTTTTTATTTGAATACCTAAAAAGATGTTAATGGTATTGTTACAGACAAAGAGAAAAATTGTGGTAGAGCATTATAAATTAGAATTATTACCTTGCATTCGCTTTCAATGTAGCCCCTTGTGCTGCCACACTTTTATCCTACTAATCCTTATTAATCATTTTAATGTACATATTTAGCCCACTGTCAAAAATATTTCTGAAGGGTTCTTTTCGAATGGTGTTCATCAGAGACATCATGTTCTACATAGCTTCATTTCCACTTAAAAACTATACAAAATCCAGTTATCATACTGTTCAAAAACTCGGCATCATTTGTAGTGTTGTTTTTAAGCATGAAATGCATGTCATTAAATCAAAATGCAAAATTAAATAAGCAATTTGATATCTAGTAATCAGTAAATTCTACATAAGTCATAATACAACTTCTATTTTTTTTTTTTTTTTTTTTTTTTTTTAACTTGGGAGCGGGTTTTAAACTGCCCGAAGCACTGCTACCTTAAGGTATATTGTACTTACCTCCCTGATCTAGTCAAATAGCCCCTTCCATCTTACCAGGTTTAGGAGTTTCCTGACTAGTGTTTTACCTTCAGCATCCACCAGAGCCGTTCCATCACCAAAGAGGTTGAAGCGCCTCTCGGCAAGTGCTTCACATCTGTAAATAATGTGTGTGGCAGTCTCCAGTTCCTGCCCGCATAATCTGCACACTGGTTCATCTTTGTAGATACCCATTTTATGCAGATGTTTCCTTAGTCCACCGTGTTCCGTGGGTAGACCTGTGGCTATCCTCAATTCCTGCCTAGACAGATAGATGAGACTCTTCTGCAGCCATCCACCTTCGCACTGCCATCTTGACCATGGATTTGGAAATACCTACCGCAGGCTCCGGTCCAATTAGGGAAGTCGAAGACCCCTCTCTGGCCAGCGCATCTGCGGCTTCATTTCCAAGTATTCCCCTATGCCCTGGCACCCAACCTATCTTGATTTGATTGTGCCTTGCCAGGGCTTGTAGGTTATTTAGGCACTCCCTGACTATGGCCGAGGTGACCACATGTCCGTTTAGTTCCTTAATTGCTGCCTGACTGTCGGAGAAAATAGCAATCCGGGTTCCGTGTGTTCCTATCTCTCCCAGACAGGGATTTATAGCATATATTTTGGCCTGAAAGACAGAGGTATGCCTCCCCAAGGAAAACACTAGTTTTACCCTTGGGTTTTTACAATACCCCCGCTCCAGTGCCGAAGTCCATCTTGGAGCCATCTGTGTACCAGATCTGAGCTCCCAATGTTAATGTCCCTGACCATTCCATCATAGTTTGGTGGACCTGGTCAGGTGCAAACATTCGAGTAATGTGGTCGCTGCCCATTTCCAAGACGGGTTCTTTGACCACGCACTCGATACTCATATGTCCCGAAACATCTGGGAGGTTAGCCCAGTTGTTCGAGTTGCGCAATCTCCATGCCGCCAGCCTCGCCTTTCCCCTAAGGACAAGCTCAAGGGGAGGGAGGTTAAGCATTACTTCCATTGCTGCACCAGGTGTAGTTGACATCGCTCCCAGTGTGTACAGACCAGCCAATCTCTGGATAGAGCTCAGTTGAGCTCTTGTCTGTGCCTGGTTGGCCTTTGTCCACCACACTAGAGCACCATAGGTAATCATAAGTCTTATCACCCTCAGATACATCCAGTGCATCATTGATGGCTTCAGTTCCCATTTCTTACCCACCATTCTTCTCACAGTCATCAGTGCCCTTTTGGCCCTGTTAACTGTCCTCTCAAGATGTGGGTTCCAGGTGAGTTTTCTGTCCAGAGTAACTCCCAGGTACTTCACCTCCCCCACAACAACTCCTATTAATTCATTCAGTTATTTTTAAAAAATCAAGAAACACATATGATAAAGCTTCGCTGTGACTAAAGATCATAAACCAAATTCAATGATGCAAACTGAGTTGCCTAATTCCAATTAGGGTCAGGGCCTAAATCCAAGGTCAGCTTCTTTTCAGACATCTCACATACATAATGAAACTAAGACCCTGCAGATTTTTTGCATACAGAACTATAAAATTTATAGCAAGAAGAATTTTATAGTAACAAGAAAGATAGAAATTCCAGTAAGAAAAAAACCAGAATATAGCAAACATATTTAATGATTAGTACTTATTTACCTACAAATTAGTCAACAAGTTTAAAATCTAAACAGAATTTGTAAACAAAAATATAGTCAAAATTTTATATACATTTATCTTATATCTATATTAAGATATATATTAGGAATAATTTGTTACTAAACATTATTTTAAATTTTAAGGCATAGAATATCCATGTAATATAAAGCACAGTATTTGTGTTATTGAAAGGTCAATAAAGCTTCTCAATTACATAAGTAACATAAGTATATTCTTTGCAGCTTTAATCAAAATGAGATATTGAAGCAGTTTTTGAAAAGTTGTTTTAATAAACCTGTTTTTAAAACATAGCTTTCATATGTTTGAGTACAGTTTTCTCAAATTCCTAAAGTTGTAATATTCTCCTCTGTTGACACGTTTCGGAGTAACTCCATTTTCAAAACTTCAATCGTACTGTTGGTCCAAATTTTGAGTTCGTCGCATGCCCCATCCACTTCCAGACCTCACTTCCTATTGGTGCACGCCTACTCTTGCTTCTTGCATCCAGCTGCATAATAATTTTAAACTTTTAAATATACCGGAAAATATAATGAACAAGCAGATAAATAAAGGTCAAAACCTATATTTAAAAGTTTAAAACTATTAAGTATTTAGACGCAAGAAGCAAGCGTAGTCGTGCACCAATAGCAAGTGAGGTGGTAGTGGTGAGGGCATGGCTAACGGTATATACAGACACTCAAAATTTAGGTGAACAGTACGATTGAAGTTTTGAAAATGGAGTTACTCCGAAACGTGTCAACAGAGGAGAATATTTAAACATTAGGAATGGCAAAAAACTGTACTCAAACATATAGAAATATTCCTAACAGATATGAAGATGAGTATATTAATAATTTCAATTATAGCTTTCCTACTTTAGTCATTCCAGGTATTTAAATAAATTTTACATTCAAGTTTTTTAGCAATGAATAATTTATTTAGAAAGAAAAGCTACAATTTCTATCATAATTAAGCTTAAAAAATGAATTTGAAGGGGTTTTCAAATTTTAGAAACTACTGATGAAAGTTTCAACAGACAAAAGTTGAGTTAATTTACTAAAAATATTTTAGTCTCAAATCAACACTTCAAGATACAGTTATAACTAAGTTTTTATTTTCTTAAATAAAATTTTTCACAAAAAACTTATAAGAATAAAACTATTAAATCTAACAAAAACTAAAAATTAAAAATTTGTTAACTTAACAGACCCTGTTTCCATTGAATTCTAGTTTTTGTATTATTTTCAGTGACAGTAATAAAGCTCTTCGGAATGTAATTTAAAAATATTAAACCAGTTAGAGTATTAATGTCACCAAAATTTACCCTGTTTTATTTACTTTCATTTCCATTTTTATACTTTAAGATATGTAAAAATAACACTATAGAAGTTAAAGTAAATATACACATACACATAAGCACATGTTTTATCTTTGACATCATACTTTCAAAACAAATAGTTAAAATTAAAGTTATTCTAAGAATTATATTTACATAATTCGTATATTTGAACATTTCAAACTAGATGTCTTTATAAAACCAGTTAAACTTATCACAACTTATGGTTATACTTCTAAAATAATAGAAACCAGATTAGTCAATCAAAATGAATTTTTAATAATTTTAATTGATTACTTTAGAAAGTAATTTAACAATGCAATCCTTATATACTCAATTCATAAAATATTTCAATTTCTTTAAACATGAATTGTTTTAATGAGAAGCAGCTTGTTTAATAGTCATTTCCCAGATGAGGATTTTTAGTTTGTCAGTGTATATACTAATTTTAATTGCAATATAATTAGTTTGTCGCACTATAATTAGTATATAGTAGATAAAAAATTTTGTTGTCGTACAAAATTATTAAATTTTTTTTCAACAATAATAAAAAAATCTTGTGTTGTGGTCATGCTTTAGTTTTTACTTTAAAATTACATTATTTCTTAAAAAATTTAAAAAAATCTTAATCTTTTCCTCCCTCTTAAAATTATGACTGAGTTTATATAAGAGAACAGTATAGTTTGTTGCTTGATCTCAAAACACCCATAAACCTTTTACATAAGTAAAGAATGCCTTTGTGTCTGCTGTTATGGCCATTGACTTGAAAATCTCACTAAATGTCAGAATGATGTACATTATGGATCTAAAGGGATTTAATCTTTATACCTTTGCCTCGATGAGGGAAAAATCTTTTTACAAAGACAGCCTAAGATGTTCTCTCAATTAAAAGGATTAAAACACAAAATCATTTAAGAAAACTTGTATGTAATATTTTTAGCTAGAAACTAACTTTTTTATTAATTGGAACATACAAATGAAAATGTTTAATACAATAACATAATATTCAATACATACCAATATTTACTTATTATTCACCTGGTGTATTATTCACTATTAACACCTGGTGTAATCTAGTGTAAAATGCATTTACTGAAAAACATCGGTGACTAGTTTTTTTTTTTTTTTGCGAAGTGTAATTAATAAGTCAATATCACAAAAAAATGCCTCAAGTAGTACAACCAAAAACCTGCAAGATAGATACCAATGTTTTCTTTTTATATTTATATTTATATTTACCAAACAAAAGAGCTAAATCTTAGATCTAGAAGAAATGTATTATTTTTACGATAATAAAATTCATTCAGTTGAGTTAATTGAGTACTATTTGCTAGACATCTAATTTGATTACAAAACATGTATTTATTAATCTGATGTTGCCCAGCAATTACAAAAAGTAGTTCTACTCTATACTTTTGATAAATACCTAACCTTAGTTATTACAATGAACTTTTGAAAGTGGTACCCATGAAAAATGACTAAAATAAGAATATATATTCTCTATTTCGAAAGCTGCAAAAAATACACCAATGTAGAAATTATATCACTATACAGAGATTATACAATGAAATTCATAGTAGGAAATCGATGTTAGGCAGAATCCTCAGTTCAACTGGGTTTTTGATTCGTTATTACACTTCAAACTTTGAAGTTGTCGGAAATTTTCCCAGACCTTCTCCCAGACAATGGCATCACATTGAAAAGTCTCCTAAACAAAAATACATTAATTTTGTAACATGCTTACCAAACAAACAATTTTTTTTTTGTTGTAAAATGCAACTAATTTTTCTTTTATTTAAATATTAAACTTAAGTTGAAAAGCTTAACTTTGACTTTGAACATGGATCTATATTTTTTTCTGTATGCATTCAAGTTAAACAATTTGAATTTTAAATAATCCAAGGTTATTTTGTGCATAAAGATATTTAATTTGCTACTTACATCTGTGTCAGAATTTTTTAACTGTAGTTTCATGCGTACATTTATACCACTCACAACCTGAAAAAATCAAATATATATATGAACTACTTCTCTAATAATTTACGCACTCAATATTACTTAAATTATTAATTAAGTAAGTTATAGAGAGAAATGTGGTGGATTATGATCACTTATATGATTAAATATATCTAGCCAAAACTTACTAGTAAACACCAGACAAGTACAAGAGTACTTCTATTAAAAAATTGTATATAAACTCTTTTATTTAAAAGAATGTTAACAAATAAAACATTTACAGTACATTTACATTTATTATATGCTGTCATTAACAAGACATTATTAAACCGATGCTCTATTTCCATATTTTTTTGTTCTTAATATCATGAATTTTAGGAAAACCAATGAAAAAAATTAATCTCTTTTGAGCATCTTCTTGACCAACTTAAGACAGTAGAAGGTAAAAAAATTGTTTCAAGTAACAGCCCTTGTAAATTATATTTAGGAAAGCATGCATTTTCCTTGTTATAGTTTTGCTTTAATGATATACATACCTGAGTTTCAGCTTTAACAACTTTCTCCAGCTGAATACAATTCTTGCAATTCACTTGATTGGCTAACTCCAATGTACTGAAATTAGCAAGTCGTTGGACTACCTCTGAATTCACATCTGCAAGTTTGTATCCTCCTACTACATGCTTCTTGCTTCCCTGCTCGCGTCGTATCCTCTTAGTAGCCTATGTGACACGTATAGTACAAAACATCATATATAGTTAATCACATGCTAAACATATTTTTTTTCGATTTGTGCAACCTTTGAGGTTACAAATTATAATTAATACACAAAAAATTAAAAATATGGTGAAAAGTATACAAGTAAAATTCCCCAAATAAAAATTCTATTACTCTTAGAATACAGTTCAACATTGAACTAACTTATGTGTTTTAATAACTATGTCACTGAAAGGAGATCACCGCAAGAGGTAAAGTAATAGTAACCATCAGATGTCACTTGGCATTTTGTACTAGATTAGTGCATTGTTGAATGTTGTGAGTAACTAACATGATTGTTGGTCAGGTGTGTTACATTATTGTGAGTCTGCAGTGTTTTGGTGCTCTGTGATAAATCATTGTTCATAGATAACTTCATAGATCTCACCGTCACGAAACAAAACAAACACAAATAAAATATACAGAAAGACTACAACCTCAGACACAATTATTTACAACACTTACAACCACCCCATACAACAAGAAAACGCAGCCTTCGAATCCATGATACATAGACTAATCAACATACCCATGAAAAACGAAGACAGAATAAACTAACTCAATACAATAAAAATACATATCCCATAGAAACAAATACAAGCACATCGTGGTAGACAACATACTACACAAAAAACAACAATAATACATAAAAACAAAAGTACATAACATTAACATATCATGACGATACATGAAAAAATAGCTTTTTCATTCCAATAACTCAGATAGAAAGTTGCATTTAAAACATCTAAAACAACCAAAAAACGCCTTCACTACAAAAATACAATCCAGAACAAACACGACAAGTCATAAGTATAAAAGATCATGTGTAACGACTTTACTAGCTTCTACATAGGTCAAACGGGGAGAAACTTCACCGCACAATACAAGGAATACATAAAAGACATGAAAACCCCAAAACCCAAATTTTGTCATTCGTGTAAAGAACATGCTACATGCATACTCCAACATTAAAATAAATCTAAAACTTCTACATAAAAAAAATCAATAGACTAAACACAACAGAAAACTTTGAAATGTACTAACACCAAAAAATCCAACTAAAACACATTCTAAATAACACAACACACTCACAATTAAACACTATATTAGAACATATTATTAACAACTACTCTATGAACAATTACACATCCCCGAACACCAAAACTCCACAGGCTCACTGTAATACAACACACCTGAGTAACAGTCTTGTCTGTGACTTATGAACAATAGACTTATCTAATACGAAACATGTCTGATGAAAAATATCAGAAAGTAGTAATTTTATGACAAATGATATCAATTAGAATATATTAAAAACTTCAAGATAAATATTATATTACCTTTGACAGTGTTAACCCTTTAGGCTGGTGGTTAAATACCTCATAGTGATTCCTAATGATGGTAGTTAAATGGTAATAACGTTATTTCTCTTACCATGCTTAACAAAAATTACAACACCTCAAAAATTAATGAAGACAAACTGGTGAATTCTTCAGTTAATGCTAAGTACAAAATAATCTTAGAAGAAGTTATAAAAAGTGGAATTTTTTTGCAAGCAGTTTGAACAGTGTAAGAAATAATAGATTCATAGAAAACATTTTGTGGTTACAATGTTAAAGATAATTTATTTTGATTGAGTTGAGAACAATAAAAAGGTAGTGAATAAGTTTGTTTAGCTTGTTGAAAGGAATGCAATAATTACCTTGCCAATAATTGACATTATATCTTGAAACATTGTAATTCAAGACAGTTAATTATGTTATACTCGTATAATTGTTAAAGAGGATAAGGGCATAACTAGAAATGTCAAGATACAAGAAATACAACACAACACCTCTTACGATTTGCCTTGAAATTTATTGGGAAAAGGAAGAGATTTGCCACTGCAAAACCACTAGATGGCAGGGAGACTACATAACCATAGTTAGGGGATTTGTTTATAAACACAAACTATTAGAAAATCTAGCCAATTTTGTGTTTAACAGTAGTAGAGCCATTAATTATTCTTTCTAACAAAAAAACACACCTAAATTAAGTATAATCAATAATAAAAAAAACTGATATTTTTATACAGTAGTATGAAGGGTGTATTTGCTAATTTTACTAATTCGAAAATTATTATGAAAATCATTGTCATAACTATCATAATCATTATTGATATTATTAATCATATTGATTGTTTAACACATGTTGTTTGCATCAGTATCATATGGTTCTTACTGATATTCAAATGACAAATATTCTTCAGTGACAGATTTCCTCATAATATGTCTGATTTATATTTACTATAAGTGTGTAGATCTAGATCCGCTTTAAGTGGGTGTGGTTACTTTATTCTGTCTTGATTTTTGTGAATTCTGTGAGAAACTTTATATTAGCTTATTGTTTTACTATATTATAATTAAATAATATGTTATTTATAAACCTAAGTATGAAACAACCTAGCATATGTAATAGATCTAGTGTAAATGTATAAACTTAAGGGATACTTTTAGTTTGAAAAGTATTCAAAATTATATAAACAGCTAAACTGGGAACTAGAACAATGAGCTAACAGACAGGTAGATAGATAAGGGGCAAACTCATAAGCCCTTAGTTACCAAAGTAGATTCTTTGTTGGTGAAAGCCGTATTTTCCAAAACAAGGAAACAATGAAACTATGACAATTAAGAGAAAAAATGGAATACCAAGTCGGATTGGATAAATTAAAAAAGAAGATAATTGGTAAAAATGATAAGTGAAAGGAAGCAATATAAGGGAGGAGCTATCAAGGGATTGAGGAAGAAAAGGCAGTTGAGTTTTGCCAGCCGAGGAGAGAAGCTCAGAGAGCTGGAGAGGGCAGCATTTCTAGGAGCTCGACAAGGAGTCCAGCCGTGGGATCCAGAGATGACAGGGTAATAGGAACACATCTTTGAACACAAAATGGATCACAACAAAACATATGGAAACTCTAAATAGCCCATGGTCCTCAATACAAAAAAAGTATGAGTTAGTTAATTATTAAAAATTAAATTGAGAAACAACTAAGTTAAAAAAAATCAGTATAATACCTAAATTTAATAAATCACAAGCTATAAAACAATAACTTCATGCCTAGATATAAATACATGTAACATAAGTTGCTGTGTGTAAGATAATATTAAATTTGAGACTAACAACTGTTAGTTTGTAAAGAGATCAATTTTTATGATTTAAAAATGTAAATTTGTAATAAATTTCAGTATACAGTGAAACCTCTGTTAGACGGACACGTATGGTTCTTGATATTTTGCCCGCCCATGAGAGGTGTCCTTTTAGTGGAGGGGTGTTCAGGAAAAGCCAAATTTCAAAAACAGTATCTAACTAATACTAATGTACATTATTTAATTAATAATGTAGGCTACCTTTTTATAAACACAATAAATACTGTACTGTACTGCTATTAAACATAATTTCAAAAGCAAATTTAAAAAACACTAAAACATTAGAGTAATACAGTACTGTACATTAATTTAATTTGTGAATTACTGTAGAGCCTAGCCTATGAATTACTGTAGAGCCTAGCCTATGAATTACAATAGAGCCTAGCCTTGAATTACTGTAGAGCTTAGCTTATGAATTACTGTAGAGCTTAGCCTATGAATTACTGTAGAGCCTAGCCTATGAACTACTGTAGAGCCTAGCCTATGAATTTTTAAAGTAAAGATTATTCGTCTTCGGTTTTGATGAGCAGTTGGACTGTACAACAGTTAGCCGCTCTTTTGAAATTTTCCCCTCAACACACGTTTTGTTTTTAAAACATGTCGTTTTTCCGGGTAAAGCACAAAAAACAAGCCCGTTTCATCTGTGTAGAAGATATTGTCACGTACATATGATTTGATAATTCCTGGCAATTTGTTTTCCCATTCACTCACACTATTTCTATCTACCAAAGCACTTTCACCTAAAATTTTTTAAAAAGAATGTAAGGAATTTTTCGAGCCATCCATTAGATGCCTTTAAATCATCTATGCCAAGTTTGTTTGGATCATGGTCCCGGAAGTTGGAATTTTATGAGCTCTAACCTTTCAATTAAAAATTACCTTATCCACTGTTGTACCCGATCCATGTCAAGTAAAGTTTCTTTGCATACTTTGGTTTCTGTTTTCACAGAATTGCTTTAAAATCATATCTTTGGTTTTTATTATTTCTGCTGCACTTGTTTTACTTATCTTAAAACGCTCTACAATTTTCTTAACACCACATTTTTCACTGTCAGCATAATAAATTACGTCAACTTTTTCACGTAGGCTCATACATTTGCGGAGAGCCATCTATACAATTCTGATTGTATTCGTAATTATTTCAGCTACGTTTTGCAGAACATTTGTCTGCATATCAGAGGTACAATAAACAAAAAAGGCACGATTTGCTGTCCGTTGTCTGTCTAATAGAATGTCCATTTAAAGGAGGGAAAAATTCAATGTACGTATTATTCAATTTTTTGGTTCCTTGAAAAATGTACGTTCAAGAAAAGTGTTCATACGTTAGAGATGTCCGTTCAGAGAGGTTTCATTGTATTAAAGTTCAGTTTAGTAAGTAATCAATGAGTTGTATGTTTTTCTTAAGTCCAGAAATCTTTCATTAATTTTAATCTGTTTTGCATACAGATTTGATACCCAACAAGTACTTTATTTAATATTAATATATTAATAATAATAATAATATAAATTTAAATTAATGTTTTTTTACAATCAAAATTTGTAAAATAACAAAGCAGTGGAATAACTCAGATAACTGAGCAAGCATTATATTATAGTTGGTCCCCCAACATAGTAGTGTTATATTATATAGCTGGTTGCCTAACATAGTAGCATTATATTATAGTTGGTACCCCAACATAGTAGCATTATATTATAGTTGGTCACCAAACATAGTAGCGTTATGTTATAGTTGGTCGCCCAATACAGTAGCGTTATGTTATAGTTAGCGTCAAACACAAAGCTTTTTATGTTATAATATATTTTTCGTTTTATTTCAAAAGGCAAACAGCTTAAACCAAATGCAGGTGTTCTGCTTACCCACATAAACATTGATTTTATCCATAATTGTGTTTTGACATTTATCACAAGACATATGAAAGTGTCAAAAGTGAGTGTGTAATGGGTACACTATGCAGACATGTACCCGACACACCATCAGTAGCATAACTTCCTCACAAAAGCCCCTAACCAAACTTTTTGGCTAGAAGGGTTGTTATATTTAATTATTACAGAATGGCTATTGAAATGTAGATCTGATTATCAGTTTGTAATTAAACTGCATTAGGAAATTTATTATTGATTCTAGGTCTGGTTCTAATAACAAGATTGAACTTAATTGTGAATCTAAATCTCCAATATAAGAGCCACTTTTGAATGCTAGACAGTACAGATTAAAGTGTAATTATTTTCTGTAGTTTGAAAATGTATTAAATGTCTATTTTGGTACAAATAAAATATTCTCAAAACAAATAAAAGACATACACAAAACTCACAAATTAATCATTTTTTTATTCATACACATTTCAATAACAAAATCATCATCATTAGTGAGTGTTGCTACTACAAATTCTAACTTACAACTTGAATTGTAAGTTAGAGTTTGTAGTAGTAACACTCACTGATGATGATAACTTTATTATTGAGACGCGTATGAGTCAATAAATGATTAATTTGTGAGTTTTGTGTATGTCTTTTATTTGTTTTAACATAACCTTCCAAGCTAAACTCAAAGAATAGTTGTCAAAATTTTCTCAGTTTACCATTATACCAGATGTAACCTTTCAGAAACTAATGTATATAAACCGCTTTAAAAATTCAATACTGTTTTAAGAAACAAAATCTAAACCCAACCCTAAGTTTGTTTGTCTTTCAAAGACAATTTTTATTCTGATATTATTCTTAAATATTTTTAACACCAACCACATTTTGCAGACTAAATGAATTATTTTTTATATTACATCTCTTAGTTAGAAATTGAAATTTGACTAATAACTTCTACAAATTCATATAAGGCATTCTCATTATTAACATATAAGTCTCAAAATAATAATCCTGCACAGTAAAGAATTAATTTTCTAAACTTATGTCGATAAAAAGTGATTTAACAAATAAAATACTTTACCAGCTTTATACAGTTGTAACTTTTAAGATCACGAAAGTTTTCCCAAGATCTTTCATAGACAACCACATTACACTGTTGTAATTCCTTAACAGAAGAAAATTATTATTTATATTTTATTAAAATAAATATATCAATTGTTAATTGAAATAAATAGTAATCTAAGACAATATAGTTATGTTTCTCTGAGATAAAGTTCAATTATCATGATTACTTCAGAATCACATATTTATCAGTTGCTATAAATGGTAATATGGTGGAATTGAAATTACTCTATTCCAAAAATTTAAAGTAACAATAATTCTGAATAAATATTCGTTTAATATACAAATTTTACAAAGATATGCCATGCAGAACAACTTAATTTGTTTATATCAGGTTTTTGCAATGATTAGATACAAATCAATACTAAAACATTAAACACAAATTTAGATACATTTTAACTGTTGATTTTTTGTTCATCCTGCATTTTCATACCTTGCTACAAAATACAGTTCATTAGACATTTATTGTCAAAAAAGTTTATTTCTTACTAATATATGTGTATTGACTTTCCCAAATACATAAATAGTTATACAATACAAAAAAAATAATTTAACCTATTTTGATATTATTACTACCTCAAAGGTTTTCACAAGTCCTTTTCAGACAAAGTGAAAATAATAATAATAATTTAATAATAATTCACGTTGGTTGGAAGTTTTAAGTATCAGTTGTATAAGGTATCACGTTTCACAAAAGTCTGTTTTTGAATGAAATATATAATATTCATATCTAATTATATACAAATAATAAAATATTTAGTTCTTTATATGAGAATATTTTTGTAACAAATAGAACTAAATTAACACAAGTAATTATTTTGACGTACTAATTAACACGACACACACAACTACTATATATTTGTGATAGGGTTGAAACACAATCATGAGGTTCAATTTAAAACTTTCATATTATAGCTTTTTTTCTTTTCATTATGCATTCAAATCGAATAATTTGAAATTTGGATAGATGACATTTTTTTCAGTGTCTGTAAAGTTCACTTAATAAAGATTATAAAAGACATTTTTGTGTATAAAGACATTTTATTTATGTTGTTACTTACATTTGTGGCAGTATTTCTTAACTGTATCTTCATCCGTACATTTATACCGCCAACAACCTACAAATCATAAAATCTTTTACAAAAAGTTAAGTAAGTAAGTGTGACTGTTTTTAATGAAATTTATAACATTTTAAAAATAAAAACACTACTAAATGTTGGACAATGTCACTCTTGCATGACACTACCATATTATGAAACCGGAGATATCTCTTAAAATTAAAGGAAATGTTGGTACAATATTAACACGCTCGCTACCGAGCGGTGCATATATGTGTTTTTCACGAGGGACCAGCGGTAAAAATTCAATCTTTCCACACAGACCACATTAACGTGGGTCTGACCTTCATTATAGACCGAAAGTGGAAAATTGTTATAATAACTTATTATACTTCATACAAACTCTTGGCGTATGTTTGTTTGTTATATATTTTTGTTTTTAGTGTTTTTTTAGAATGGCACATATAAGTGCCAGTTGGTCTATAGCACAAAAATCTTATCATGTTATGGGCTTCCCACGTATAAGGCACTATAGTGTAGCCCCTCAAAGCCGAAACCAAATATGATTTTGATGAAAACAAATTTTTAAAAGTATGTAAAATTCAATAAATTATAAAAAGTATATAGGCCATTAAATTAGGCTACTTACATAAAACCGGGCTTAGATGTGTAATATATTAGATATAACACTATATACATGTAAAAACAGAAATGTCATACAAAGGCTTATATCAGATAGATACAAACTCCTAACTAACTCCTCTTGGCTTGTCATTATAGACAGATTGCTTATATAGGCTACATATCTTATTGAAAAGATGTTGACATAAACAATATTGTATCAGAGACAAAATATGTTTACATTTGTGTTCCATATATAATAAGCCAACAAAATGTTTACAAACGCACTCATCACTTGTGACAGGTAAGTGTGCTGTGTACTATCTTGTGTTGATAAATGCCACTTAGAGTACATTCTTTGTGATTCTAATAGAATATAATGGTGCACCAAGGAATAAACAATTTGTCAGAAGTATTTTGACGTCATTAACCTTGATAACTGAGACCAAATGTCCCACATTAACATCAGAAATGTCTATAGTCCGATAAGAATATATCAAACTGTTAAAATAAACCACTGATTTGTCAGAGGAATAAAAGTAACACACAAACAGTATTGCAAATATGAGCCGTTGGTCCATTTCAACTACCCAGAGCGGGTCATATGTGAGACGTCGGTCCAGGAAGAGAAACCGTACAGCGCATATATGAGTCAGCTGGTCTATTCCCAAAGTTATTTTGTTAACATTACGGTAGCAAACGTGTTAAACTAAAATTGGGATAGAATGATTAATAATGATAGTCCAATGAAAACTATTTTTCAAATAACTTCGACATTGAATTTAATGTGAACATATTTGCAAACTTTTTAGAAAATATTACCCAGATTTTAAAAAACAGATACTTATGGAAAAATAAAGACTAAAGACAAATACTAATGTGAAAAATAGGTGAAAAAAACAATATTATTATAAAATTTTTAGTTTTAAAAATAAAGGAAAAATTCAAAAATTAGTTAAGGACTTTGAAAAAAAATATATTCTCTTTAGGTATTGAATGTAAACATATAGAAAAGTTTAGTACTCTAGTAGGGAATGAAGAAACATTTATATTATTAAATACATCAAGCTAACACATAAGAGTTCGTATGCCACAAATATTTTAAGAACATATCAATTGCTTATATTAAAGAAAGAGTAGTTTTAACACATGAAAAATATATAGTAAATGAACAATTACTTTTTACTGCTACAGAAATGAAGTTATTATTCTTCATTTTATTATAAATGGCATCTTCTTTTTGTAGCTACTTTGTTATGCTTTCACACACAAATGGTTGATTTTCCAAATTATGCATCAAAACTCTACACATGATAATAAATACACAAAAACCTCTTTACCACAAACTTTCTTTAATTTACCCTTATGTACATTTCAGAGACCAATCACAATCTAGATGTTAATAATGTCAAGTTAATTAAGAATGTTAGAACTAATAAGTTATTAAATAGTTTTGAAAGTTTAAAAATTAGTAAACATAAACCTGAGAATTTATTAAATTCTGATAGAGGTCCTATTCCTAATTCAATTTTATATTCATTTGTTAAATAGGATTATGATTTTTATATTAAATTTTGTGTTGGTTATAATTTCAAAAAACAATTTTAATTATGTTTTTATTGTATTTTTAATTTATATTTTAGTAAGTTGACGTTAGATATCTTGCTTTCACTCGATGGGCGTGGCTACGCCTTGTTTAACAGGTGGGGCCACGGCGGTCGGAGTGGGAGGAACTAGTTCTGTAGATTATAAATAAGGTATTTTTCTAGCGTTAATCAGTCTTTGTATGTTATCCCTCTGAGGATGGTTACTTTGTAACTGAAATGTACATAAGGGTAAATTAAAGAAAGTTTGTGGTTAAGAGGTTTTTGTGTATTTATTATTAAATTCAACCACAGTATATTCCTAATAAATAGTAACTCTACACATGGTTTTTTTAGCACTTTCTTGAAGAGCTTGATACAGTATAAAGCAAAAATCTTTATAAAACTAATGCACTAAATACATTCTTAAAATTACAATTATAATTAAGAATAAATTCTCCCTCTTTAAGTTTTTCTATAATAATACAAACCTGAGTTTCAGCTTTAATAACTTTATCCAGCTTGATACAATCCCTGCAATTCACTTGCTTGGCTAATTCCAAGGTACTAAAGTTGGCTAGTCGCTGGACCACCTCTGAATTCACATCTTCAGGTTTATATCCTCCTACTACATGTTTCTTGCCTTTCTGTTCACGCCTGACCCTCTTGTCACCCTGTATCACATGCATAGTACAGAACATCATATATAAATAGCATAGTCAATGGCCACATATAAATATAATTTAATTTTTTTGTATCAAGCAACCTCAAAGTTACATCTTCAAAGAAATAGTTTAAATATATAGTGATACTTTTTTTTGTAGGAAACAAATATCAGGATTATAAAAGAAAAACTATTAAAAAATCTGATAACTACAATAGAGTGCAGCAGGATGAATAATCCAGTCCAAATTAGAGATAATAATTTTGATATAGGCTAATGACAGATCACAGACAATTAGTTCATCCTTTTTTAACCCTCTATGTTTCGAATTTCTTTCTAAAATTCCTTTTCAAGAGCTCGTTTTTATTAAACCAATGTACAACATAGCTTACAATTTATAAAATAAATAACATTACATTAAACATGATAAAAACCAACATTACAAAACTCTTAATATATGTTCTCATTTACAAGTCAAATTTTTATCACAATAAAACAGACAGATCACAGATACATACACTAACTCATCATACTATTAATAACAGAGTCAACACTTTAAATTTTAAACAACACAACCATATAATGTATACAATTACCAGATTAATCAAAAAATAAATAAATACGTTAAATTTCACTTATATTTTCATTTCTAAAGATTCATATGCAGATGGTAAATCATTTAATTCCGTCATTTTATGCATTTCTTCCTTGTATTTTTATAAACCACATTTCAGCAAAACTCTTCTTTTTCCTCTTTCCTTATGTAAAACATCTATATTATTCCAGTCCACTTGATGTTTATTATTAAATTTTTTAATATGTTTAGAAATAACATTATAATATTTTTCATCATATTTTATATTATTTTTATGTTCATTACTTCTTGTTTTCAAAAATCTATCAGTTTATCCTACATAACACATATCATACTCTTTTCAATTATTCTTATATACCACTCTTTTATTCTGCCATTTTTTACAACTATCTTTGGCTTTAATAACAATATTAATAGGATTAAAAGGAATGTATACACAATTTTCAATTCACATTTTTCCTTGACATTTGACCTAACTCTTTAGTAAACCTTTAATATAAGTTAAACAAAAATAAAGGTTAATTAATAAGTTAGGTAACAGGCACGTATCCAGCGACTTGCTTTGGGGGGGGGGGGGGGTGATCGATGCATTATACTGTATATATATATATATATATATATATATATATATATAATATGTGTGCACGCGTGTATGTAAAAACATAGAACAGAAAAAGTTCTTTCTACGCTTGCGTTAGAAATCAGTAACATGATAAAGATTAGTAGCAATTTAGACTTTTTAATAAATAATTATTCCAGTTTCGATAACACTTATGGCTAGAGAATATTATTAATTTCATAATAAGCTATTATTATAAAAATGGTTTATTTATTAATATAAGTAGTTATTCTTCCAACACAAACAATTCCGGAGTCAACTGCGAATATTACGCTTGCAAAATTACTTATTGAAAATCATATGTTCGAGACTAAGCTTCACTAACGCTATCTGTTGTTAAAACGTTTAGACGTTTACGGGGGTATGCCGAGGGAACGCGTCACATTTGCAAATTAAAAATTAAAATTTTATTTTTTATTTACATTAAAAGACGAATTAACTTAAGTAAAAGTCTAATTTAATAGAAAGTCCTAATTTAATAATATATTGTCGATTTTTAACCCAAAGTTCTTAAGGGTTGGGGGGCGATCGCCCCATCGCTCCCCCCCCCCTTGGATACGCGCCTGGGTAATGATGTGAAAAAACTATTTTTATTTTATTTTTGATAGATATACATTTTCATATTAATTATTATTATTATTATATTACTAGAAAAATGATAATATTTTTAAAAACCTTTAAGAATTATTGTCTCAAGAAATATTGTTGGAAATTAAATTACAAATTAAACATAAAATATTTACCATCTTCTTACAACTGAAGCTTGTAAGTTCACGGACGTTTTCCCAGGACCTTTCATAGACTACCACATTACATTCTTGCAATGCCTAAAAGAAACAAACTATCATTTACATTTTACTTAAATAAGACCATGATTTCATAGCTAGTGATTAGAAGTCCAAGAATAATATAATTATTCTTGTTACAGTCAATGTATCTGTGTCACAGAGCTGTCATCTCTACTTACACATTACAGTTAGCAAAAATGTCGATAATAAATTTCAACTGTAATTGGACTTTGTCAGAAATTTGAAATTACAATTAAATTGGAATACACATTGAAAACAAATTTCACACAATTTATTAAAATTAGATAACGTAGCAAATTTTCAATATCTCTTCTATTAGGTCCTGGTAAGGTATAAATTCAAAGGTATAAAGTGAAATACAATGAATCATTATCAATAATGAATAAAATTGCCTATAATTAGCTCAGACAGAATATCATCATTTGTCCCATTGTTTATACTCTCTGTTTGGCAGTTGTATAAGCTGAACTAATCTTATAAATGATGTTGAAAATACAATACTAGTATCCTATAACTACTTGTATCAAAAGCTTTTTCCTGTAAAGAATCAAATGTTATTGTCTCCAAATGAAATTTAATACCAGAGCAGGCTCTTGAATTAATAACAATAACTAGGCACTCTGAAATAAACTTCACAGCGTCTCAAATTATGAAGTGATATGATAGCAAATCCTAGTTGTTATTGTCAAAACTACAGCTCAGGTAAAATATCATGTAAACTAAATCCAATTCTAAACAGTCAACTGGCAAACATGTATTAATGGATATGAATTTGTTAATGTGAAAAACATTTTATTTAATTTGGTACTTACATTCGTTCCTGTATTTTTTAACTGTAATTTCATCCTCATATTTACACCAGCCACAACCTAAAAAGGAAGTATGGTAAATACAATTTGCAGATTTCAAATTTCTTCCTGAAATAAATATTTTAAATGCTACACCAGTTATTTAAATTCTCAAATAAATTAACAGTGATAAATTCTCTTTCAAGAAATTAAATTTTTACATGAGAAATCAACTTTATACAACTGAACTTCAAACATAAATGTGAAATACTTCCTACAAGTAGATATTGATCTAATTGAGAAAAAAAGACTAAAACAAAATTTATTTTCATATAATTCAAATTTAGTAAAAAGACTTTTTGAAGTAAGATTCGAAATGAAAAATTCCAGTTCAATCCTGATTTAATATTACAACAGTATTTTCTGTTCTGGTTTTACTCAATTGCTACACTTACCTGAGTTTCAGCTTTTAAAATTTTATCCAGCTGTATACAATTTTTACAGTTTTCTTGTTTGGCTAATTCCACGGTACTAAAGTTAGCTAGCCGTTTCACATCTTCTGAATTAATATCTGCAGGTTGATATCCTCCTGGTAAAGGTTTTTTGGTTCCTTCTTCACGCCGTACGCTTTTATCATGCTGCATGGCAAACATATTATAAAAAATTACACATTAATAGTTAAAGGTGACAAAATGTATATATTTTGTATTTATTCATTAAATAAAATTAACTTATAATTTTGGTATTGATTTTAAGTGTAAAAAAACATACACATTCTTATTTTATACATCACTATACAGTTAAACTTTAAAAAGAATTAGTATTAATTAAATTAATCACTTCTCTAATTTGTTTTTTAATGAAACAGTCGCAGTATTATTAGTGGAGAGAGATGTAACTGGTGTATCTTTATCTTCAAGATCAAAATCTTCACTGACTGGTTCATTACTTTCAACTCCTATGTGTTTTATAAGAGGAATCAATATTTTTGTAATAGAACCTTTTTTAAGTTTAGGACATAAATCTGTATCCGTTTTGATTTCGTTTTGTGAAGCGTTGTGTAAATACTGCAAAACTTGAGACAAGTTTGTTCATCTTTGCATTATTCTATACTTCAGAGCATTTATCAATTCAATACTTATTTCAGTTTTTTGTGCAACAAGCGTATCAATCATAAATTTGCAACAAGAAGATTAGAATCTGTTTTGCATAGTGCTTTGACTGCTAATTTAATTGGTGACAATGCACCAGTGATTTCAGAAATTAATAGAAATCCTCTTCAGAAAAGACTATGTTTGATCTTAAATCAATTAATGCTTTTTGGACACAATACCGTAATTGGTAAAACCTTTCCAATAATAATAAGTAAACTATTCCATCGTGTTATGACATCCAATTGCAAATTCAATTCTTTTCCAAATTGTAGTTTTACATATTTTTGTAAATATTGATCATTTATTGTTGGAGATCTTATGAAAATTTTAAGTTCTTTTTTGTGTTCTTGAAATATATTGGATTCCGAATTCATACTTTTGATTCTAAAACAACTATTTTAATAAATAATAATTTTAAAAAAGTAAATCTAAGTTATTAGAGAACCATAAAATAAGTTTTATTAGTAAGAAATTTATTTAACTGCAGCATATTTAATAGTTTATGCATATAATATTTAATGGATATTATACATAAATTTACAATCAAAATTAATACTAATATCTTTCACCAGTGCATTTAGATATTTTTGAGAACAAAAAAAACTCAAGCGACATATTAGTTGCTCAATTTACAAGACAAATATTTATTTAATCTTATCTAGGATACTCATATTGCATGGTTCTTAATCTCTAGGACTACCAAATTTACTTACATATATTAATTATTGCACAAAACTAACAACTAGGGATGGGCCGATTCCGATTCTCGATTCCAGGAATTGTCGATTCTAGGTGGTATCGAGGAATCGTCGATACTCGATTCTTCATCATAAAAGTGTAGATTCCGATTCCTATTTTGTTAACTATTAAAATATGTGTGTGGAGTAATTTATTGGAAAAATAATTAATTACCAACTATGTCTTATTTATGTTGATTTGAATGAATTAAATGATAAAAGTAAACGAAAATATTATTATTTATGAAGCAACAGCAATCAAGATCGTTACAGCATTTCTGGTCGTTTGACATCGTTTATCTCTCTCTCTCTCTCTCTCTCTCTCTCTCTCTCTCTCTCTCTCTCTCTCTCTCCCACGTGTCTTACTGCCACTGATTTATAGATGTCAGAACAAAACAGAAAAAAAGTACAGTAAAAACTCGATTAACCGTGGCCATGATGGTTGAGCGAATAGACGGATAACAGAAACACTGTATTATTCCTCCGAAACTTAACCTCAATAAATTATTTTACAGACAGATATCACTCTCACAGTAATGTAATATATTTGGGAGCGAAAAGAAAATAAACACGATTGTAATAGCAAATGAAACTATTTATTACATGATAAACAGATCCGCACAGTAGCTACAAATGTAGCAATTTAATGTACAGTAATATAAACTTACAGGTGAAATAGTTTGTGTAGTTTTTTTAATAAACAAGGCGAACGCGTCACTGCACCTTAATACTTTAGCTGCCGGCCACAATATCGGCGTTTTCATAGAGAATTGCCAAAATATTTTAAGCTCATTTTTAAATAATGTGTTCTTATACTTTGTTCCCCTATCATATCTAAATATGAATATACGTTTCTTATCATAATATTTATAAAAATATGTGTCGGACCAACTGGCCCAACATAGTTTTTTCCTACCGTAAATGAAACGTAAATAAACTCCGTCCAATTGACCCGACATTATTTTCGATTTAATTAAATTTTATTATCTATGCAACACTGTTTTGATATTTTTTGTTTTGTGTTAGCAAGAAACAACAAAACCATAATTTCATGCTTTGGTTACCCAAATGATAAACTGACTGGTGATAAGAGTTTTTTGGCTCCTATCACTAAGACACGTAAACGTTTCACATGTGATTGATTTGTGAGTTTATAAATATTTCGAATATAGAACTAAAGTGTAATATATTCTCTCTCTCTGATAAGTAATGCTACAGGTCCAGTAAATACTATCCAAGATTCATATTAAGTAAAAGTTTTAACACCAAATAATTTACTTGTTAAGGAATTTACGTTATAATTAACTTCCTAGTAAGGATGAGTTTATCTAAGTGTATCAATGTTTGTTCTTAACTTTCATAAAGTCCGTTTTAGGGATTATTTTACAACTTAATATTTAGTCAATATTTCCGACTTACTTTTAAGGTTTTGTGAAATTTTGAAAACAGTAGTGAAAATCGTTACAATACGTTACAACAAATATGTGTGTCGGCCCGTAACTACGGAGAAAAAGCTCTTAGAATAAAATCATGTTTTTAATCCCGTCTGCGTTTATCTATCAAACAAAAACCATCTTAATTTCACCTGTAAGTAGTGTGAAGCTTGTTGTTAAATACTGTGCCTTAATTTTTCCAAAAGTAGCAACACCAGCTGAGAAGTACTAATAAACATAAAGCGTTAAGAGGCCTGACGGTATTCGGTTCAGGGTACTGGCCGTTGCGTCAATTCGATGACGGTTAACAGAAACTAACGGTGAAAAACCACATAATATATCAAATATGAAAAAGCACTTAACAACATTCATTTTGCCCAAATGTATCAACAAAAAAGATCTATACTTGAAGAAACTTTATCCTCATACACAGGGCCTACAAGTGATAGTCGGTTAAAAATCAACTGGGATTGAGTAATAAATACAAAATAGGCCTGAATCAGTTGCACTTGTTCCAGACACATGCAGAAAAAATTTCCTGCCAGATGTGGAGAAGGTATGTCCCACTAATCCAGAATGTTAAGGAAGAAGGTACCCCAGGTGAATTGACAGTAGAAGAAGTAAACAATTATCTGGGGGAACCATTAGCCAGTCCAGATTGTGATGTTGGGAAGTATTGGGCAGTACAAAGTGCCAAATACCCTTATTTAAATGCAATGGCAATAAAATACCTGTCTGCCCACTCGCGACAGTTTTTTCTGAAAAACCTTTCTCAACTTCAGGAGTTATATATGACAAGCGATGAAACTAGCTTGACCCACAACGTGTTCAAATGCTTGTGTTTTTGAACAGAAATGTTTAAATATTAAAAACTATCCTATTTGTATTAATTTTTTACTTTTTATGTTGTTCGTTTGTTTTTAATTTTTGTTTTGTTTTGAGAGACAATGTAAATACGCTTAGGTATTTTTTCAAACATCATAAAATAAGTAAAGTTCACATTTTTAACTTTAAAATAAGTTATTACTTTTATCTGATATGTTTTTATGCTTTTAAAAATTCCTATTGATAAATCAAGGTTGAAGGTTTTGTGTAGCCTATTACATTAAAACAGAACTTTTAAAAGGTTTTGCCATATGACCAATATGTTAACTAAATTAATTATTAGAGAACTAGCATGTAAGCTAATATAACTTGAAAGAATCGAGAATCGACTAAAGAATCGAGAATCGAACGGAAAATTTTAGAATCGGAATCGGAATCGAAAATTTTAGGAATCGGCCCATCCCTACTAACAACTTTCACTCTCAATTTGTTACTACGTACTAAAAAAACACTCCGCACTGAAATAACAGCATTTAGCTACAGTGGACAGATTCTAAGTAAATGGGAGATTCCCCGAATCAAGTTCCGTATAACATGTATCTATTAGCGCTAATGTTATAATACCGAAAATACTGGTATTTTTAAGGTGAATACCAGTATTAATACCGGTGAACATTTGGACGGTATCCTGGTTTTCAATATACTGGTATGCCGGTATTGCATTCCCTACTCTCAACATTAAATTACATTTGCTTTCAGTTTGTAACTATAATGTAATAGAGAAGTTGTGCTTATGATTAGTTCCAGAATATCTTCTATTCATGATTTCAAACGACAACTTTAGAATGGATTTCTACATTGTGTGTACCCTGCACATATTATAGTCTTTTTTAGGACAAATGAAAATATTACTATGCAATATTTTTGCAAAATCATATTTAACTGAGATTGTTTTAACTATAAACATATAGATCCCCTTTAGTTTCTGTTTTTCATGAATCATTTTTATTATGACAATATTCTAAATAATTAGAAACAAGAAAATTATAGGTTCCAGACTAAACAAGTTATGTGTATACATGAAAATAACAACCTCAAGTCCAAAAATTATCTAAAAACTTCTAAATGTGCATACAGAACTTTTTAATTACCAACAACTATACCTCAATATTATTATGCTAACAAAAAAGGTACGTTACCATCTTGCTTTATTTTCAGATCATCAAGATATATGTATATAGATATATATAAAATATTTACCATCTTCTTACAGCGGAAGCTAGTAAGTTCACGGAAGTTTTCCCAGGACCTTTCATAGACAACCACATTACATTCTTGCAATTCCTAAAAGAAACAAACTATCAGTTACATTTCATTTAAATATGTTCATGATTTCATAACTAGTAATTAGAAGTCCAAGGAAGTATAATTATTCTTGTTAGGGAAATTTCAATATCTATTCTCTTAGGTCATACTACTCAGAAAGTATAAATTCATAGTATACTTATTCAGAGTATAAAGTGAAATACAATAAACAATTATCAACAATGAATAACAATTCCTGTAATTAGCTTAGACAGAGTATCAATATTTGTTTCTTTGTTTATGCTCTCTGTTTGGCAGATGTATAGGCTCAAGTAATCGTATAAATGATGTTGAAAATAAAATAGTAGTGCCTCAAACTTATATATATATATATATATATATATATATATATATATATATATATATATATATATATATATCACTGTTTTAGTCATCACTGTTTTAGGAGTGATTCGACAATGGTCAAGTGACCGAAAGGCGCCTCATCACACAAGGTAAAATCATTGCACTTAATGGTGGATAAAATTACTTACAATAGTAATATATTAACTTCATAAAGTCAGTGCAATGGAAAAACAATGGATAACGTAAATTATCAAGAATTTAACACCTACCAAGGTAAACAACTGTACCGTAATTATCTTAACCTCAAAATCAAAATCCAGAATTGCATCAACAAAACAAATTTTAATAAAAAATGCTCAACACTTAATATAACACCACAGTGATTAGACAATGGTCAAGTGACCGAAAAGCGCCTCATCACACAAGGTAAAATCATTGCACTTAATGGTGGATAAAATTACTCACAATAGTAATATATTAACTTCATAAAGTCAGAGCAACGGAAAAACAATGGATAACGTAAAATATCAAGAATATATATATATATATATATATATATATACACCAGACCTTGAGTGAATAACGATAACTCAGCACTCTGAAGTTAATGCACTCTGACACAAAATTAGAAAATGTAGCAAAATGTCAGTATCCTTTCTATTAGGTCCTGCTATTTAGAAAGTATAAATTCATAATATACGTATTCATAAATATAAAGTGAAATATAATGGACAATCATCAATAATGAATACCAATGTCTCTAAATAGCTTAGGCAGAGTATCAATGTTTGTCTCTTTCTTTACGCTTTTTGTTTCGCAGTTGTATAAGCTAAAGTATAAATGATGTTGAAAATACAATACTAGTGCCTCAAAATGATTTTTAATACCAGACCAGGTTCTTGAGTTACTAACAGTAACTCAGCTCTTTAAAGTGAATTGCACAGTGTCTCCAAATTAGAAGTGAAGTGATACCAAATCCTAGCTATAAATTGTCAAATGTACAACACAGGTAAAATATCATGTTAACAATATTCAACCCATAAACAGTCAACTGGCAGGAATGTATTATTCGATATGAATTTGTTAATTTGAAAAACATCTGATGTATGTTGGTACTTACATTGGTTCCTGTATTTTTGATTTGTAATTTCATTCGCATATTTACACCAGCCACAACCTAAAATAGAAATGTGGTAAAAACTATTTTCAGATTTCATATTTATTCATGAAATAAATATTTTGAATGCTACATCAATTATTGAAATTCTCAAAAAATTAATAGTGATAAATTCTTTCAAGAAATTTTAAGACAAAAACAAAATTCATATATATAATTTGTAAATTTAGAAAAAATCCAACAGAAAAATTGAACTTATATTCTTATTTGATTTTATAACTTTATTTTCTGTTCTGGTTTTACTTTATTGTTACACTTACCTGAGTTTCAGCTTTTATTATTTTGTCCAGCTGTATACAATTTTTACAGTTCTCTTGTTTGGCTAATTCCACGGTACTAAAGTTAGCTAGTCGTTTCACATCTTCTGAATTTACATCTGCAGGTTGATATCCTCCTAACAAAGGTTGTTTTCTTCCTTCCTCGCGCCGGACTCTTTTATCATCCTGTATGGCCAACATGGTGTAAATATTATACAAAACCGTTTAAGGTGACAAAATATATGTTTCATTTTTATTCATTGATAAAACCTTATAATTTTAGCATTGCTATTTAAATGCAAAAAATTATTGCATTCAAATTGTATACACCACTATACAGTTAATCTTTCAAGGAATTTACTTTCTGACCATATAGTATATTGAATAACAGTTATAAGCAATATTACTTGACAAAAGCAAATGAAAAAAAAGAACTAAGGTGAAAATTATAAAGGTAGAGCATAAATTCACAAATATATCCGTAAACAAATAAAGGTTTCAAACAAAATAAGTTATTTATATACTTTAAATTACAACTTTAAGACCAAAAATTGTCTACAACCTTCCAAATGTGAATACAGAACTTTTTAATTACCAACAACTATACCTCAATATTATTATGCTATATTATTATGATATGTAAATGCTAAAAGAAATTGCATTCAAATTCTATACACCACCATACAGTTAATCTTTCAAAGAATTTACTTCCTGAATATAAACTATATTGAATAACGGTTATACGCAATAATACTTGAACAAAGCAAACGATAAAAAAAGAACTAAGGTGAAAAGTATAAAGGTAGAGCATAAATATACAAATATATCCATAGATAAATCTTAGAAAGCAGTATAATGAATATTTTAATAAATGGATTATTACCACAAGAGGTAAACTATTCGTGATCATCACAGCATTATATTTACTCTTATAATGAATTACCTATGTTTTCATTTTGTAAAGAAACTGTAATATAAAGTTGTAGTAGAGATGAAATTATGCAATGTTTTTGAAAAATCATATTTGACAGATATTGATTTAATTATAAACATTTAGATCCACTTTAGTTTCTGTGTTTTTCAATGATACTTTTATTATGATAATATTCTAGATAATTAGAAACAAGAAAATTATAGGTTTCAAACAAAAAAAGTTATCTGTATACATTAAAATTACAAGTTTAAGACCAAAATTTGTCTAAAACCTTCCAATTGTGCATACAGAATTTTTTAATTAACAACAACTACACCTTGGTATTATTATGCTAACAAAGAACGTACTTTATCATCTTGACCTATTTTCAGATCATCAAGATAAAAGTATATAGATATATATAAAATATTTACCATCTTCTTACACCTGAAGCTTGTAAGTTCACGGACGTTTTCCCAAGACTTTTCATAGACTACCACATTACATTCTTGCAATTCCTAAAAGAAATAAACTATCGTTTACATTTTGTTTAAACAACAACGTGATTTCATAACTAGTGATTAGAAGTCCAAGAATAATATAATTATTCTTGTTACAGTCAATGTATTTGTAACACACAATTGTGATGATTTCTTACACATTCCACATTCATTATTTAGCTGAAATGTTGAAAATACATTTCATGTATATTTGGTCTTTTTCAGATATTTGAAGTTACAATAAATTGGAATAAAATTTAAAAACAAATTTCCCAAAATTTAATGAAATTAGAAAAAGTAGCAAAATTTCAATTTCTTTTCCATTAGGTCCTGCTATTTAGAAAGTATAAATTCATAATATACTTATTCATAAGTATAATGTGATTTATAATGGACAATTATCAATAATGAATAACATTGTCTCTAATTAGCTTAAACAGAGTATCAATGTTTCTCTCTTTCCTTATGCTGTTTGTTTTGCAGTTTTATAAGCTAAAGTAATTGTATAAATGATGTTGAAAATACAATACTAATGCCTCAAAATTATTTTTAATACGAGAGCAAGTTCTTGAGTTATGAACAGTAACTCAGCACTCTGAAATGAATTGCACAGTGACTCCAAATATGAAGTGAAGTGATAGCACATCATAGCTGTAAATTGTCAAAAGTACAGATCAGGTAAAATATCATGTTAACAATATCCAACCCATAAACAGTCAACTAGTAGGAATGTAATAACAGATATGAATTTGTTAATGTGAAAAACATTTGATTTATGTTAGTACTTACATTGGTTCCTGTGTTTTTAATTTGTAATTTCATTCGCATATTTATACCAGCCACAACCTAAAATAGAAATGTGGTAAATACTATTATCAGATTTAAAATTTGTCATGAAATAGATATTTTAAATGCTACATCAATCATTTAAATTCTCACATAAATTAACAGTGATATTCTCTTTAAAGAAATTAATTTTTCATATGAGAAATCAACTCCATACAACTGAATTTCTAACAGAAATATGAAATACTTTCTGCAAATAGCTATTGATCAATCTGAAGAAATAAAACAAAAACAAAATTCATATATATAATTTGTAAATTTAGAAAATATCTTTTTAATGTCACATTTCAATTGAAAAATTGAACTTATATCCTAATTTGATTTTATAACTGTATTTTCTGTTCTGGTTTTACATTATTGCTACTCATACCTGAGTTTCAGCTTTTAAAATTTTATCCAGCTGTATACAATTTTCACAGTTCTCTTGTTTGGCTAATTCCAAGGTACTAAAGTTAGCTAGTCGTTTCACATCTTCTGAATTAACATCTGCAGGTTGATATCCTCCTAACAAAGGTTGTTTTCTTCCTTCCTCGCGCCGGACTCTTTTATCATCCTGTATGGCCAACATGGTGTAAATATTATACATAAATAGTTTAAGGTGACAAATATATATGTTTTATTTTTTATTCATTGACGAAACCTTATAATTTTAGCATTGCTATTTAATGCAAAAAATGATTGCATTCACATTGTATACACCACTATACAGTTAATCTTTCAAAGAATTTACTTCCTGACCATAAAGTATATTTAATAACGGTTATAAGCAATATTACTTGACAAAAGCAAATGAATAAAAAAACTGATGTGAAACGTATAAAGGTAGAGCATAAATTCACAAATATATCCGTAAACAAATAAAGGTTTCAAACAAAATAAGTTATTTATATACTTTAAATTACAACTTTAAGACCAAAAATTGTCTACAACCTTCCAAATGTGAATACAGAACTTTTTAATTACCAACAACTATACAACAATATTATTATGCTATTGAAATGCAAGAAAAGTTGCATTCAAATTGTATACACCACTATACAGTTAATCTTTCAAAGAATTTACTTCCTGAAAATAAGGTTTATTGAATAATGGTTACACGCAATATTACTTGAACAAAGGAAATGAAAAAAAAGAACTAAGGTGAAAAGTATAAAGGTGGAGCACAAATTCACAAATATACCCGTAGATAAATCTTAGATAGCAGTTTAATGAATATTTCAATTAATGGATTATTACCACAAGAAGTAAACTATTTGTGATCATCACAGCATTATATTTACTCTTAACATAATGAAATACCTTTGTTTTCATTTCGTAAGGAAACTGCAATATAAAAGTTGTAATAGAAATCAAATTATGCAACGTTTTTGCAAAATCATATTTGACAGATATTGTATTAATTATAAACATTTAGATCCACTTTAGTTTCTGTGTTTTTCAATGATACTTTTGTTATGATAATATTCTAGATAATTAGAAACAAGAAAATTATAGGTTTCAAACAAAAAAAGTTATCTGTATACATTAAAATTACAAGTTTAAGACCAAAATTTGTCTAAAACCTTCCAAATGTGCATACAGAATTTTTTAATTAACAACAACTACACCTTGGTATTATTATGCTAACAAAGAACGTACTTTATCATCTTGACCTATTTTCAGATCATCAAGATAAAAGTATATAGATATATATAAAATATTTACCATCTTCTTACACCTGAAGCTTGTAAGTTCACGGACGTTTTCCCAAGACTTTTCATAGACTACCACATTACATTCTTGCAATTCCTAAAAGAAACAAACTATCGTTTACATTTTGTTTAAACAACAACGTGATTTCATAACTAGTGATTAGAAGTCCAAGAATAATATAATTATTCTTGTTACAGTCAATGTATTTGTAACACACAATTGTGATGATTTCTTACACATTCCACATTCATTATTTAGCTGAAATGTTGAAAATACATTTCATGTATATTTGGTCTTTTTCAGATATTTGAAGTTACAATAAATTGGAATAAAATTTAAAAACAAATTTCCCAAAATTTAACGAAATTAGAAAAAGTAGCAAAATTTCAATTTCTTTTTCATTAGGTCCTGCTATTTAGAAAGTATAAATTCATAATATACTTATTCATAAGTATAATGTGATTTATAATGGACAATTATCAATAATGAATAACATTGTCTCTAATTAGCTTAAACAGAGTATCAATGTTTCTCTCTTTCCGCCACAATTGGTTTTTCGCCAAAAAAAAAAAAAAAAAAAAAAAAAAAAAAAAAAAAAAAAAAAAAAATCTCTCTTTCCTTATGCTGTTTGTTTTGCAGTTTTATAAGCTAAAGTAATAGTATAAATGATGTTGAAAATACAATACTAATGCCTCAAAATTATTTTTAATACCAGAGCAAGTTCTTGAGTTATGAACAGTAACTCAGCACTCTGAAATGAATTGCACAGTGACTCCAAATATGAAGTGAAGTGATAGCACATCATAGCTGTAAATTGTCAAAAGTACAGATCAGGTAAAATATCATGTTAACAATATCCAACCCATAAACAATCAACTGCTAGGAATGTAATAATAGATAAGAATTTGTTAATGTGAAAAACATTTGATTTATGTTAGTACTTACATTGGTTCCTGTGTTTTTAATTTGTAATTTCATTCGCATATTTACACCAGCCACAACCTAAAATAGAAATGTGGTAAATACTATTATCAGATTTAAAATTTGTCATGAAATAGATATTTTAAATGCTACATCAATCATTTAAATTCTCACATAAATTAACAGTGATATTCTCTTTAAAGAAAATAATTTTTTATATGAGAAATCAACTCCATACAACTGAATTTCTAACAGAAATATGAAATACTTTCTGCAAATAGCTATTGATCAATCTGAAGAAATAAAACAAAAACAAAATTCATATATATAATTTGTAAATTTAGAAAATATCTTTTTAATGTCACATTTCAATTGAAAAATTGAACTTATATCCTAATTTGATTTTATAACTGTATTTTCTGTTCTGGTTTTACATTATTGCTACTCATACCTGAGTTTCAGCTTTTAAAATTTTATCCAGCTGTATACAATTTTCACAGTTCTCTTGTTTGGCTAATTCCAAGGTACTAAAGTTAGCTAGTCGTTTCACATCTTCTGAATTAACATCTGCAGGTTGATATCCTCCTAACAAAGGTTGTTTTCTTCCTTCCTCGCGCCGGACTCTTTTATCATCCTGTATGGCCAACATGGTGTAAATATTATACATAAATAGTTTAAGGTGACAAATATATATGTTTTATTTTTTATTCATTGACAAAACCTTATAATTTTAGCATTACTATTTAATGCAAAATATGATTGCATTCACATTGTATACACCACTATACAGTTAATCTTTCAAAGAATTTACTTCCTGACCATAAAGTATATTTAATAACGGTTATAAGCAATATTACTTGACAAAAGCAAATGAATAAAAAAACTGATGTGAAACGTATAAAGGTAGAGCATAAATTCACAAATATATCCGTAAACAAATAAAGGTTTCAAACAAAATAAGTTATTTATATACTTTAAATTACAACTTTAAGACCAAAAATTGTCTACAACCTTCCAAATGTGAATACAGAACTTTTTAATTACCAACAACTATACAACAATATTATTATGCTATTGAAATGCAAGAAAAGTTGCATTCAAATTGTATACACCACTATACAGTTAATCTTTCAAAGAATTTACTTCCTGAAAATAAGGTTTATTGAATAATGGTTACACGCAATATTACTTGAACAAAGGAAATGAAAAAAAAAGAACTAAGGTGAAAAGTATAAAGGTGGAGCACAAATTCACAAATATACCCGTAGATAAATCTTAGATAGCAGTTTAATGAATATTTCAATTAATGGATTATTACCACAAGAAGTAAACTATTTGTGATCATCACAGCATTATATTTACTCTTAACATAATGAAATACCTTTGTTTTCATTTCGTAAGGCAACTGCAATATAAAAGTTGTAATAGAAATCAAATTATGCAATGTTTTTGCAAAATCATATTTGACAGATATTGTATTAATTATAAACATTTAGATCCACTTTAGTTTCTGTGTTTTTCAATGATACTTTTATTATGATAATATTCTAGATAATTAGAAACAAGAAAATTATAGGTTTCAAACAAAAAAAGTTATCTGTATACGTTAAAATTACAAGTTTAAGACCAAAATTTGTCTAAAACCTTCCAAATGTGCATACAGAATTTTTTAATTAACAACAACTACACCTTGGTATTATTATGCTAACAAAGAACGTACTTTATCATCTTGACCTATTTTCAGATCATCAAGATAAAAGTATATAGATATATATAAAATATTTACCATCTTCTTACACCTGAAGCTTGTAAGTTCACGGACGTTTTCCCAAGACTTTTCATAGACTACCACATTACATTCTTGCAATTCCTAATAGAAACAAACTATCGTTATCATTTTGTTTAAACAACAACGTGATTTCATAACTAGTGATTAGAAGTCCAAGAATAATATAATTATTCTTGTTACAGTCAATGTATTTGTAACACACAATTGTGATGATTTCTTACACATTCCACATTCATTATTTAGCTGAAATGTTGAAAATACATTTCATGTATATTTGGTCTTTTTCAGATATTTGAAGTTACAATAAATTGGAATAAAATTTAAAAACACATTTCCCAAAATTTAATGAAATTAGAAAAAGTAGCAAAATTTCAATTTCTTTTTCATTAGGTCCTGCTATTTAGAAAGTATAAATTCATAATATACTTATTCATAAGTATAATGTGATTTATAATGGACAATTATCAATAATGAATAACATTGTCTCTAATTAGCTTAAGAGTATCAATGTTTCTCTCTTTCCTTATGCTGTTTGTTTTGCAGTTTTATAAGCTAAAGTAATTGTATAAATGATGTTGAAAATACAATACTAATGCCTCAAAATTATTTTTAATACCAGAGCAAGTTCTTGAGTTATGAACAGTAACTCAGCACTCTGAAATGAATTGCACAGTGACTCCAAATATGAAGTGAAGTGATAGCACATCATAGCTGTAAATTGTCAAAAGTACAGATCAGGTAAAATATCATGTTAACAATATCCAACCCATAAACAGTCAACTAGTAGGAATGTAATAACAGATATGAATTTGTTAATGTGAAAAACATTTGATTTATGTTAGTACTTACATTGGTTCCTGTGTTTTTAATTTGTAATTTCATTCGCATATTTATACCAGCCACAACCTAAAATAGAAATGTGGTAAATACTATTATCAGATTTAAAATTTGTCATGAAATAGATATTTTAAATGCTACATCAATCATTTAAATTCTCACATAAATTAACAGTGATATTCTCTTTAAAGAAATTAATTTTTCATATGAGAAATCAACTCCATACAACTGAATTTCTAACAGAAATATGAAATACTTTCTGCAAATAGCTATTGATCAATCTGAAGAAATAAAACAAAAACAAAATTCATATATATAATTTGTAAATTTAGAAAATATCTTTTTAATGTCACATTTCAATTGTAAAATTGAACTTATATCCTAATTTGATTTTATAACTGTATTTTCTGTTCTGGTTTTACATTATTGCTACTCATACCTGAGTTTCAGCTTTTAAAATTTTATCCAGCTGTATACAATTTTCACAGTTCTCTTGTTTGGCTAATTCCAAGGTACTAAAGTTAGCTAGTCGTTTCACATCTTCTGAATTAACATCTGCAGGTTGATATCCTCCTAACAAAGGTTGTTTTCTTCCTTCCTCGCGCCGGACTCTTTTATCATCCTGTATGGCCAACATGGTGTAAATATTATACATAAATAGTTTAAGGTGACAAATATATATGTTTTATTTTTTATTCAATGACAAAACCTTATAATTTTAGCATTGCTATTTAATGCAAAAAATGATTGCATTCACATTGTATACACCACTATACAGTTAATCTTTTAAAGAATTTACTTCGTGACCATATAGTATATTCAATAACGGTTATAAGCAATATTACTTGAACAAAGCAAATGAAAAAAAACGAACTGAGGTGAAAAGTATGAAGGTACAGCACAAATTCACAAATATACCCGTAGATAAATCTTAGAAAGCAGTTTAATGAACATTTTAATAAATGGATTATTACACAAGAAGTAAACTATTTGTGATCATCACAGCATTATGTTTACTCTTAACATAATGAATTATCTTTGTTTGTTATTTCGTAAGGAAACTGCAATATAAAAGTATTTTAATTACCAACAACTATACCTCGATATTGTTATGCTAGCAAAGAAGGTACTTTATCATCTTGACCTATTTTCAGATCTTCAAGATAAAAGTATATAGATATATATAAAATATTTACCATCTTCTTACACCTGAAGCTTGTAAGTTCACGGACGTTTTCCCAAGACTTTTCATAGACTACCACATTACATTCTTGCAATTCCTAAAAGAAACAAACTATCGTTTACATTTTGTTTAAACAAGACCGTGATTTCATAACTAGTGATTAGAAGTCCAAGAATAATATAATTATTCTTGTTACAGTCAATGTATTTGTAACACGCTATTGTCATGATTTCTTACACATTCCACATTCATTATTTAGCTAAAATGTTGTTAATGCATTTCAACTATATTTGGTCTTTGTCAGATAATTCTAGTTACAATAAATTGAAATAAACATTAAAAACAAATTTCACAAACTTTAATGAAATTAGAAAATGTAGCAAAATTTTAAGATCTTTTCCATTAGGTCCTGCTATTTAGAAAGTATAAATTCATAATATACTTATTTATAAGTATAATGTGATTTATAATGGACAATTATCAATAATGAATAACATTGTCTCTAATTAGCTTAAACAGAGTATCAATGTTTCTCTCTTTCCTTATGCTGTTTGTTTTGCAGTTTTATAAGCTAAAGTAATTGTATAAATGATGTTGAAAATACAATACTAGTGCCTCAAAATGATTTTTAATACCAGAGCAGGTTCTTGAGTTACTAACAGTAACTCAGCCCTCTGAAATGAATTGCACAGTAACTCCAAATATGAAGTGAAGTGATACCACATCTTAGCTGTAAATTGTCAAAAGTACAGCTCAGGTAAATTATCATGATAACAATATCCAACCCATAAACAGTCAACTAGTAGGAATGTAATAACAGATATGAATTTGTTAATGTGAAAAACATTTGATTTATGTTAGTACTTACATTGGTTCCTGTGTTTTTAATTTGTAATTTCATCCGCACATTTACACCAGCTACAACCTAAAATAGAAATGTGGTTAAATACTATTTTCAGATTTAAAATTTTTTCATGAAATAGATATTTTAAATGCTACATCAATCATTTAAATTCTCACATAAATTAACAGTGATATTCTCTTTAAAGAAATTAATTTTTCATATGAGAAATCAACTTCATACAACTAAATTTTTAACAGAAATATGAAATACTTTCTGCAAATAGCTATTGATCAATCTAAAGAAATAAAACAAAAACAAAATTCATATATATAATTTGTAAATTTAGAAAATATCATTTTAATGTCACATTTCAATTGAAAAATTGAACTTATATCCTAATTTGATTTTATAACTGTATTTTCTGTTCTGGTTTTACTTTATTGCTACTCATACCTGAGTTTCAGCTTTTAAAATTTTATTCAGCTGTATACAATTTTCACAGTTCTCTTGTTTGGCTAATTCCAAAGTACTAAAGTTAGCTAGTCGTTTCACATCTTCTGAATTAACATCTGCAGGTTGATATCCTCCTAACAAAGGTTGTTTTCTTCCTTCCTCGCGCCGGACTCTTTTATCATCCTGTATGGCCAACATGGTGTAAATATTATACATAAATAGTTTCAGGTGACATAATATATGTTTTATTTTTATTCATTGATAAAACCTTATAATTTTAGCATTGCTATTTTAATGCAAAAAATTATTGCATTCAAACTGTATACACCACTATACAGTTAATCTTTTAAAGAATTTACTTCGTGACCCTAAAGTATATTGAATGACGGTTATAAACAATATTACTTGACAAAAACAAATGAAAAAAAGAACTAAGGTGAAAAGTATAAAGGTAGAGCATAAATTCACAAATATATCCATAGATATAAAGGTTTCAAACAAAATAAGTTATTTATATACAATAAAATTACAACTTTAAGACCAAAAATTGTCTACAACCTTCCAAATGTGAATACAGAACTTTTTAATTACCAACAACTATACCTCAATATTATTATGCTATTTAAATGCTAAAAGAAATTGCATTCAAATTGTATACACCACTATACAGTTAATCTTTCAAAGAATTTACTTCCTGAAAATAAAGTATATTGAATAATAGTTATACTTAATATTACTTGAACAAAGCAAATGAAAAAAAAGAACTGAGGTGAAAAGTATAAAGGTAGATCATAAATTCACAACCCGTAGATAAATCTTAGAAAGATGTTTAATGAATATTTTAATAAATGGATTATTACCACAAGAAGTGAACTATTTGTGATCATCACAGCATTATATTTACTCTTAACATAATGAATTACCTTTGTTTTCATTTCGTAAAGAAACTGCGATATAAAAGTTGTAGTAGAAATCAAATTATGCAATGTTTTTACAAAATCATATTTGACAGATATTGCTTTAACTATAAACATTTAGATCCACTTTAGTTTCTGCGTTTTTCAAGGATACTTTTATTATGATAATATTCTAGATAATTAGAAACAAGAAAATTATAGGTTTCAAACAAAATAAGTTATTTGTATAGATTAAAATTACAAGTTTAAGACCAAAATTTGTCTAAAACCTTCCAAATGTGCATTCAGAATTTTTTAATTACTAACAACTATACCTCGATATTGTTATGCTAACAAAGAAGGTACTTTATCATCTTGACCTATTTTCAGATCTTCAAGATAAAAGTATATAGATATATATAAAATATTTACCATCTTCTTACACCTGAAGCTTGTAAGTTCACGGACGTTTTCCCAAGACTTTTCATAGACTACCACATTACATTCTTGCAATTCCTAAAAGAAACAAACTATCGTTTACATTTTGTTTAAACAAGACCGTGATTTCATAACTAGTGATTAGAAGTCCAAGAATAATATAATTATTCTTGTTACAGTCAATGTATTTGTAACACGCTATTGTCATGATTTCTTACACATTCCACATTCATTATTTAGCTAAAATGTTGTTAATGCATTTCAACTATATTTGGTCTTTGTCAGATAATTCTAGTTACAATAAATTGAAATAAACATTAAAAACAAATTTCACAAACTTTAATGAAATTAGAAAATGTAGCAAAATTTTAAGATCTTTTCCATTAGGTCCTGCTATTTAGAAAGTATAAATTCATAATATACTTATTCATAAGTATAAAGTGAAATATAATGGACAATCATCAATAATGAATAACAATACAATTGAAAATACAATACTAGTGCCTCAAAATTATTTTTAATACCAGAGCAAGTTCTTGAGTTATGAACAGTAACTCAGCCCTCTGAAATGAAATACACAGTGACTCCAAATATGAAGTGAAGTGATAGCACATCATAGCTGTAAATTGTCAAAAGTACAGATCAGGTAAAATATCATGTTAACAATATCCAACCCATAAACAATCAACTGGTAGGAATGTAATAATAGATATGAATTTGTTAATGTGAAAAACATTTGATTAATGTTAGTACTTACATTGGTTTCTGTGTTTTTAATTTGTAATTTTATCCGCATATTTATACCAGCCACAACCTAAAATAGAAATGTGGTAAATACTATTTACAGATTTAAAATTTTTTCATGAAATAGATTTTTTAAATGCTACATCAATCATTTAAATTCTCACATAAATTAACAGTGATATTCTTTTTAAAGAAATTAATTTTTCATATGAGAAATCAACTTCATACAACTGAATCTCTAACAGAAATGTGAAACACTCTCTGCAAATAGCTATTGCTCAATCTGATCAATCTGAAGGAATAAAACAAAAACAAAATTCATATATATAATTTGTAAATTTAGAAAATTTTTTTTATTGTCAGATTTCAATTGATAAATTGAACTTATATCCTTATTTGATTTTATAACTATATTTTCTGTCCTGGTTTCACTTTATTGCTACACTTACCTGAGTTTCAGCTTTTAAAATTTTATCCAGCTGTACACAATTTTTACAGTTCTCTTGTTTGGCTAATTCCAAGGTACTAAAGTTAGCTAGTCGTTTCACATCTTCTGAATTAACATCTGCAGGTTGATATCCTCCTAACAAAGGTTGTTTTCTTCCTTCCTCTCGCCGGACCCTTTTATCAGCCTGTGTAACAAAAACGGTGATAAATATTTCAGATAAAAAGATAACAATAATAAAATACATATTGTATTTCTTATTGATAGCTACAAATTTGCTCTTTAAATTGAAAATAAAGGCAATTGCATTGTCATTTTGATCATATCTAAAGAATTAATTTTGAAAGAATTTACTTTGTAAATCAATAGCATAAAGAGCCAAGGTTCCAAACAATATTAGTTTACAATGACAATTGAAAAGAAAGATCTAAAAAGATACCTACACAGATAGAGCATGAATCCAGAAATATAAAATTAGATTATTCTTAGATAGCAGTTTAAAGATTTCAGACAAAAATAGAATATTGCAAGAAAATTTGATTTTTGTTTTGGTCCTTGATATTGTGATTCTGTCATATGTATATAAATATTTATATTAATTGTAATTTTAAAATAAAAGTAATTCAAACAAATTTTTTTTACTGACCTCAGTAGGAATTGACTTTATGTAACAAGTTCAATTGACTTCATTAAAAAAATTATAATCAGTAAGCTTTTGAACATTAATTATACCTATGAATACATTTTTTATTTTTGTAGGCCAGTAGGTGATTACTAAATTTTTTTTGCTTGGTTGTCTTTAGTCTCCTGGGGCCACGATAAACACTGACAGGAATTATGAAATATTGAAATAACTCAGTGGGAAATAGAGAATTGGAGAAGAGAAATGTTGATAAAAGTTATAAGCAATAAGAAAGTTTGTCTATGAGCCACCCATCATATTGTCACTATCCTACAACAGTTTAAATGGACATCGTGGTCTGGCACTGTCACCTAGTGACAACTATTAGTAATTAACTATTGATTTCACAGATAAAATATGACCTGAAATGGTAGTACTTGTATAAACGAATAGACCATTGAGTGGTTAATACACTTAAACTCATAATCACTCAAACTTTATAGTCTTGCAGCAGAAGAACACTAACTTTTTTCACACACATATAATTCTCAACGCAGGATATCGGTGTCAAAAACAGATAATGTGTACTGCCCCAAATACTGACACAAAGCCAGCTGAAATCACACTAAAACTTATCGGTGACAGTATAGCCCACATGAAGGGGATCAACTGCCATTGTCAGAATGTTGATTATCCTGTTGAAGCTTATATACTCTGTCTGATGTCAAATATGTAAAAAAACATGATAATGACTAAAAACATTAATTCCAACTAATTACAATGACACAATTTTACCAAATGCATATATTTTCAAGAAATGTTCTAAATCATATAAAGATGTTTTACAAATTATCATGTCTGTTTATTCAATTTTTAAGATGATTTCACTCACCTTTACAAACTTGGTGTTTGTAGCACTTATAGGAGTACAATCAGACTGTGTAAGCTGTAAAAAATGAAAATTTTAAAATTAATAATAAAAATATAATTTGTATAAAACTGAGTTTTATTGGTTATGAAATAAAATTAATAACTAGGCTTTTTAAAGACACAATATGAAATTTTAATACCAATCCAATGAGAAATTTTAAAATAAGTTATATTATAAAAATAATCAACAAAATATATATGAAATGTAATATGTGGGTGTGTGTGTGTTACAAAATGTGCATTATATATAAAATACTATGTAGATCAAAATAAGAGAAAATTGACAGAATAGTTTCAAAAAAATGAACGTCTACAAAAAAACATATTTATAATATTAATTTTGCAAAATACTGCAATGCATATTATCATGATTTTTCAGATTTAAAGAATATGTTTTTATTTTTAAAATGTTAGAGGTTTAAGGATGAATATTCTTGCAAACTTAGAAATTTAAAAACATAAAACTGACGCTAAATTTATTAAAGAATAAATACAGATTAAATCAAAACATAATACAATTTACAGAGTAGTTGATGATTTATCAGCATTGTACGATGAAGCATAATTATTTTGACAATATTGTTATACTATAACATAACATTGTGTAATTATTTATTAATACACATGGTGTAGCACCAAACTTACTTATTATTAACTCATTAAACTGCATTAACCAAAAGATGCAGACAAAATTAACTTTATATAGACAGAAATTTAATTTCTTGAAAACAAAACATAATTTTTGTGGTACAAAATATTACAAAAATAATTAAAAGTATAAAAATTTTAAAATATAAGGGAATTGAAGTGTATCAACGTGTTTTTAAGAGTATACCTATAAGTAGTGTAGCTATCATTCCCGACACTGCATACAGCATAATGATATGCACCCCTATCTGTCAAAACCAGTAATCACCTCTCCTAGGCATATTTATTTCTACACTTTGAAACATTTTGGATCACAGTAGTATCCTCAACTTCTTCCGTGTGGTAGCATGCCAACATTGGCTGATAAACCATGCTTTACTCTAACGCAGTGGACTGACACATCCCCTCTTAAGACATCGAATGGTTCCGGAAACTTCTTTGGACAATGACTGTCCTCAATAACAATGGGACTAAAGCATTACTTCCAATTCACAATACAGGTAATCAGCGTTGAATGTAGCTCCGAAGTTCCAGGAATCATTTCCCTTTTAACTTGGGCTTATAGTACATTACACACGCTTGTAGTACATCACACAAACAGGTAAGCCAAAACGTAGGATTGTGTAAGTGATGTTTGAGTATCAGTGTTGTGTCAGTTATGTGAGTGCTGTATTCTGCTACAGTATTATATCAGAATAGCAAATTAAAAATGCCAGTACATTTTTTTAGTGAGAATATTTTAACTATAAGTTTGTTTTTTTCTTCATGAAGTAGTTAATATTTTAGTAAGGAAATTGTTATACCATTGTTATAATGAATTACATAAAAATATTCTCAAAAAAAAAATGTTTTTTTAACACACAATTTTGGTAACGAATTAATGATTTATAAATTACAAAAAGGATTAAAATTAAAGTTTCCAGCTATCTAAAATTTATAAACTATGCAATGAAATAAGGAGGAAAATAATTTTATTATTATTATAAGTACTTCACAAAAACCAGTAATTTATTGATATTTTCCAGCAAAGACGTCTTACAATAGTTCGGTGAATTAACAAAAACAGAGATCTATATATATAAATCTGTAAATTTATAGATGCAAACTGTAAATGTATATGCTGTAGAATGTCACAAATTCAGTGGATTGAATTATTTATATTACCACAAAATAATTTAAAATCTACAGGATCAAAATAATGTTTTTTCTGAACGTAATATTCTAAAACTATATTTCACATAGTGAAAACCAATCTAACATATAGAGAAAATATATTTTAATAGAAACCTGGTATAAAAACATTTGTTGATAACTCCTCCAGAATCACATAGTGCAATAAAAATTTATTATTTTTATTTAATCTAATTTTTAAAATATTTAAAAGAATAAACTTTTTATACTACTTTCAGTATGTCATTTTATAATCACTTAGTTTTATTTTGTTTTATATTTTTCTTACCCCTTCTTCATCTTCTTTACAAGTATTATTTCCAATTGTGTTCATAAATAACAAAAACAATACCAAAAAGAATATTTCCCGATTAAATAATTTCATTCTGTAGAGCTCAGAAATCCAACTGTTACATTTACTGTATGAAATTTTCTCCTAAAGTGGTTTATATATAGGAACTTCTGATAAGCCAAACAAAGGATTTAAAAGTAATTGATTGAACTACTTAATTATTAATGGACTCTATAAATACTTTTTATAATGTTCCGCTAATTTACTATTCAATTAAAATAAAACTGTAACTAAGCCAATGTATTAAGCTTTATCAGTAGATTTTGCAAACAGAAAATGAGTTGTGATTGTTCTATGAAGTAATTTTAAAACAGTATCCATATTAACTACTTTATTAGAAATTTGTTTTTTGAAAAAATTTAATATTTTGAAAAACTAAAATACAAAACGCAACTGTCTTCTTATTTTTTTAACTATAGTATCACTAAATACAGCTTTTAAGGTTTCAATATAAAACAAATTTTTATTTTTATTTATAACACAAAGTTTTATGTGTAATTTTTTTACACAAATACAAAAACTTGACCATTTCTATCTGGCATTCAATAGCCTCAATCAACAATTTCATATTAAAAGATTAAAAGTCGATTATATGAAAATAGAAACACTTCAATTTAGAATACCTTATAAGTAGAATTGTTTTCAAAAGACTGGTACAGTTTCACTCTGCAGAGCTTCTCACTACCTTCTAAAATGTCATAACAGGATTCTGGTATGGAGCTTTCCTTGCAATTAACAATACCTACTCGTAACACCAAGTTATAAAACACACCTTCTGAAAGCTGGATAAATATAAAATAATTAAAGTTAACCAATAATATTGTAAATAAAAAAAATACACTGCATTAATATGTAAAAATCATACTCCTGCATTAAAACATTTGAACTAACTTACTTTTACAAACTTTGGATTAGACATAACACACTAGAGGCAACACTTCACTATATCTAAATTGTACTTGAACAGAAAATCTATTCAATCACTTGGATAGTCTAGCACTTACCTTTTGTATAAATGGCATATCCACTTGAAAAAATATGTATCTATGTCAACTAGGCCCTTAACCTTAATCGTTCAAGTTATGGTACAATTAACAAAGTAACAAGTTTTTTCAAAATGACCATACTTGTCTACACAAAACATAGGCGTTATTACAGCAATGTGTTAACATATTGCTAGATGTCATTGTGTATAAAGGTAAATGTCTAAATCAAGTTAAATACGGAGACAAATGTGATAAAATTATTTTATTATTAATTTTATATCCATATATATTTCTGTTAAACATCAAAACACATTTTAATATTATACTATTAGACCTATTATTATTATTATTACTAAAACTCGGAGGGATCTTATCGGTGTAGAGCACTTAGCTGCAGCCTTTGATGATATAGCTATCCTTGTTAGGGGACCATTTGAAGAGGTCCTCAAAGACCTGCTTCAAGAGGGACTCAAGGTAACAGAAGCAAGGTGCAGGGAGAATGCACTATGCATTCAAGGAGAGAAATCTGTGGCACTCATCTTCAAGTAAAAGAATGCTGGACCGCGCGCAGGAGCTCTTCCTTAGAGGTATAACAGCTACAAGGAGAAGCACACCATGTGCGGCCATGAGGGTTATGTTGGGTTTTCCATCCTTGAGTCTTCAAATTAGGATGGAGGCAATGAAAACTGCATACCGGCTAAGTTGTACTGGGCAGTGGAAGACAAGTAGCAAACGTCATAAACAGCTATTTGGGGATTTACTGAAGGAGCTCTGGATAGAACCTCAGGATAAGATACTGTCTCTTAAAAGGGAAAAAGGAAACTACAAAATCCATATTCCTGCAAGAGAGGCATGGGCGGAGTATAGACCCAGACATGGTGAAATCTGGTTCACCGATGGGTCCAAGATGAAGGAAGGAGTGGGAGCAGGATTTAGTGGACCGAGACACCAAGACCGATTTTGTCATCGCCTGGAGGACTACAACTCTGTCTTCCAGGGGGAGGTGCTCGGAAACTATATCAAACTATGTGCTGAGGAAATAATAGGGTCTGGCAGACCATCTGGATTTGGTCGGACAGTCAGGCAGCTCTGTAGGCTTTAGGTAAGGCTAGTACCAGCTCTAGGCTGGTGGCTGAGATTATAGCTTCTCTAGCAGAGTTGAGTAAGTATAATTCACTCAACCTAACCTGGATTCCAGGACATTCTGACTGGATAGGGAATGAGAGAGCTGACGCCTTAGCAAAACAAGGGTGTATAACTCAAGGACTGTTGCTGAGGGCAGTGGGCATGCCGTCTCAGGAGGGGTGCAAGAGGATCACGGAACATATAGACAGGTTGTGCAGGGAAGAATGGAATGCAACCTTGGGGTGTAACAAATCCACGGTACTGTGGGGCTACTCAGGAGATTTTTGGGGCAAAGAACTACTCTCCTTAAGTAGACATCAACTCAGAGCTACTGTAGTACTGGTCACAGGCCATGGGATTACAATATTCCACAGGAATACAGGGGGTTCCAATACAAAATTGGAAAATCTAGGTCCCCTGTGTGCAAGAGATGCGACAAGAACCAAGAGGAGAGCCCAATCCACCTGCTCTGTGAGTGCCCTGCTTTGGGAGCTGCAAGGAGAAAGTGGTTTGGCTGATAGGTATGTACACCAGAGGATATCAGAAAATTTAGCATCAGGTGGGTACGTGATTTCTGCAAAGAGGTAGGTATCCACTAAGCTAGTCCTATGATAGGGATGGGAAGAGAGTATTAGACCTAACACTTAGATTAAAAAACACTACTTTACTTTAAAAATTTTTTAAACGTTCATGAAGGCTTAATAATTAAGTTTCCTACTGTCAACTAAATGAACATAAATTGAATGATTGCTGACGTGTACCAGGTGAGTCTTCAACCCTTGGATGGCAACTTCAATCCAGTTATGGTAAAACGAATTATGGAAACTTTCCTTTTTTTTGTCTAGTGTGTTATTACATTGAAATTATTTACTTTGCATAACTATATCGCAAATAGCAAAAATTTATATGGTTAGGTTATACAAACAAAAACTGTCATAATGTAAGCTAACTGGTTGCTGGATTGGGCATTACCATTACACTAATTATTTTTTCTCATAACCAAACCTATTCCAACCAGATACGTTGTTGCTAGATTTTAAAATGCTACATAATAATTTTATTCAGTATATAATAGTACTTGTTTTATAAGAAACAGTTTATATTATAGTTTCATGTTGCTTGCCCATAGACGTTACTCTCATACTTCTTTATAATTCAACTACTTTTTATCATTTGCAACCATTTACTTTTAGTTTATAACATATTTGTAAGGAACATAATTAAAAATGAAAGCTGATATAACCTTTGATAAGTGTTTCTAAGACTGTAAGATTACTCACCTCTTTTGTAGCACTCAATATTTCTTTTACAATTCGCTTATCATTATCCACATCAAATAAGTCAAGCGTGTTAACAGCAAAGTTTGCAAGAACTTTAGCTTCTTCTGGACTCATTTTTTTTTTAATCGAGGTATGTACATCTCTTTTGTCTCGTTTATCTAAGTTTACAGCACAAGTATTTTCTGCTACTTCTTCATTATTCCTGGAGTGCAATTCTATTTTACAAGAATATTGGCAAGATTCCTCAGAGCAATTTTTATGTGCGACTACCAGGTGCATAGTCTGGATAACATCATTTGTAACCTAAACAGAAAGACATTTTTATAAATATGGAATATTAGGAATAATGTTCACAAGCATGAGAGTAATGTTGAACTGGATGATTACTATAATTTGTAAGAATGAACATAACACTTATTTACAACCAACAATAACTTTTTCTAAGTGTAACTTTTTCCAGAAGTGTATATATCTGTGTATTTGCATGTGAGCGAACATGGGCGTGAGTATGTGAAACACACAGGTAGACTGAGTCAAATTATGATACTAACCTTCATTATCTGTTTAACTACAGGAATCTGTGAACTGTAGAGCAGGATCCAAAACTAACTCATTCTTTATGCTAACTCAAATTTTTAATGAATTACTAAGGATGAATTTTTTTATAACAGTATCCCTATATATCAAAATTATATAATTAATTTTTATCATGTTTTAAATTGGTAAAATTGACAATATGTTTTATAGAAATAAAACTACTGGTTTGCAAGCTAAGTATTGTCATTTATTTATTTAGCGATGACGTTTTTGTAACAGATTTGTTACCATCTTGAGGCCTGTATACAGAAATAATAATTAATGTTGTTACAAAAATCTTTAATTAATAGCTGTAAACTATTTTAAATAATATAATCAAGGTCATACACACAATATAATAAAATACTCAAATCGCGTTTTAGTCATTTATTCTGCATACTTAAATACATTTAATACAAGTGAAATTTAAACATAATAATCATTGTAACATAACTATTTAGGAAAACTTTGCTTATTACAAATGACATATAAACACATCAAAAACGATGACATTTTAGAATTTTAAATATTGCACTAACTATAGCTAAATTTTTAATTTATATATATATATATATATATATATATTCTATAACATAACGTATGAGGCTTTAGAATAAATTTAGTTGGTAGCTAAAATAATTATCTGTAGAAGGATTGAGCAAAGAAAGACACGAATAGTTTGTAAGGTGCCGCAAGCAGGTACCATTCCATTATTCTTTCCCAGGGAAGCTATAAACTGTGTGCGGGCAACCATTGACAACCGAAAGGGTCTAAGCTTGCTAAGACGGGAAATATTAGTAACCGATAACCTGGGAAATGTACCGTTAGGTGGGTTAATTGTGAAAGCTGTGGGAAACTAAATAAAGAACGTATTGGTAGAGGGAGAGATTACAGATTTTCATAAAAACTAAAATGATCAGGAAAAGGTTAAGTTTTAAGGGAGCATCAGAAGAGGACAGGCGGCAGTGTTGTAAAAGGGGTAAATTGTTAAAATAAGTAAAGAGTGGTTGTTTTTTATAAGTAAATTTTTAAAAAGTGAGTTTTTTTGTAAAGAATTAAGACAGTAAGTTTTTTTGTGTCAGTGCAAGCGCAGAAGGTAACAACGGTCAAGATTCTCGGAGCTCTATAAGTATTCTTTTGGATATAAGTTTAGCCAACAGACATCTATAATTTAGTAAATTTCAGAACAATTTTAATTTCATTGCAATTTATAAAATTTAATCTAGTATCACCATTTCTAATTTTGGAAAAAAAGCTAAGAAATCAATCCTGTCAATGAAAAATATTAATATAATTTTGGTATAATATGTAGAGTTAAATGTAGAGAAATAAATGCAAGTGATGTAAAAATTTTATATGATTGTTAATTCTTTATAAACCTGAAGGTGAGACATTAGATAGGTAAGGTAATTATATAACATAAAAGTAAATTATATTTAACAAAAGTTAAGTTATTATATATATGTGTGTGTGTGTGTATTTATTTTAACTTGCATTAACTCGCATAAATATCAGGTAAGATTCTTGTATAGGTACATATAGTGAAAGTGATATACAGTAAACTCCCGATTATCCGTGGGCGGATTAACCGGTTTGCGGATTATCTGGGGTCTGCCATTGTTTTACAAATATCCAATTTTTATTCCAATCAGATTCATTATTGTTTTTTTTTTCAACCACTCAACGCGGCACAACATCCGGTAAAAACAACGATAACAAAAATAAACTAAGCTATCTTAAATAACGCAAGGATAAACGATAACTGTCCTGTTAGACTGAATGAACCAACTCGAGTTGGAAACAGACTACTGTGTATAAGAGACAATAACAAAATGCTTGGACGCCCGAAAACCTAATGTGTATCATAAGATTGTAAACAAATGTCAGCTAATCTCGGCTATAAATAGTTTAGGACGTGACATACGCTTTATCCATGTTATATACATAATTGATATTTATGGCTTTGTGACACAAGTAGAAACAAACATCCCGAGTTGAACGTTGAGTAGTTATTATACTAAAATAAGTAGTAGGTAGTTTGAATTTTTAAGCGTTATTTTTATTTCTCTGTCTTTTTTATTGAATTTTATTTTTTGTCATGCAGTATTTTATCATTTGTATTAGTTGATATTTTATGTAAATTTCCTTATTTTTGTTGTAAACCGATAAATAAAACAACATTTTAATGTCTAATACACTGTTTTAATGTCCCAAATAAACAAGTATATGTTAGAAATGAAATTTTTGAGATGAAAACAACGGACACAATAATTAGAGCAAGACGACTCTTCACTGTGCGACAAAATGGTTCTTAAGGAACTTAGATCGCACATTAAAACTAAATCAATGCTCACAAAAAAAGAGACTAAAGTGACAGATTTTTTTGTTAAAAAGTGAAAGTATGTGAAAATGAAATTATATATGTACATACATACTTTCTTTTGACATATATTTATGTACGTATTGTAAATAGTTAGACATATAAATGTACATGTTATAATCCGTCAAATACATCGACATTTTAAATTATTTTATGTATTTATTTTGTCATCTGAAGATTATTTGTGAATTGCATTAACAGGGGTCATTATTTGTGTAACTTATGGTATAATAATCGATTATTATCGATCGTTTTGCGTATTCTTTGTTCATAGCGGATTATCCGGGGAATTCGTTATCCGGCGTTGCTGGGCCACCCTATTCCACGGATAATCGGGAGTTTACTGTATATATATTATTGTGATATAGCTCAACAGAATTGAAAGTATGTCAGTTTATTCTTATCAATTACACAAATTAACAATAGTTAAATCTCAATATTATCACTTCAACACTTTTGCTACAATTTGAATACCTAATTAATAACCAAGATTTTTTTAATTTGCTTAATAAGGCCATGTGAACAACCGCTAGTTTATTAGAGTCCTCTTTTATATTAATCGGATTATTTTATATTTTTATGTGTACCATTTTTGAGAAAATACATTGGTTTCAATTTCTCTCATCTTCTAAAACAGTAAAATTTATAGCTCAAAGCTATGGTCAAATTTACAAATATGATCATAAAATACTGTTGTGGTAGGTAAATTATGCATTGTGATCTTTACTTTTTATTAATACGAACTTGTAACTGTCTTTTGGTCTCGCCATCATATGAACGATCACAGTCATTACATTTAATTTTATAAACTACATTAGTACGATGAAGAGTATCAATCTTATCTTTCCATCATTTAATTATATGTGATTTCTTACTAGAAATAATAGGAATAGTGTTAATATTAAATTTCTCAAGTTTTTTCCACTTTTTTGTCATAGAAATCTTTAACACAGAGGAATCAACGAAAGGCTCTTTTTGTGTTATTGCAATTTTAAAATATATGGAATTTCTATATTTATATTTAATTCTGTTTATTAAATTATCTTATTTACTGCTTATGTATAAATTATGTCAAATATTTTATAAACTTGGCTTCCATAAGCTCTTTTTACATCAATATTTAGGCTGTAAGTTTTCCTTATCTCTGACCTTTGCTCTGGCAGATTATACCTCGAGTTACCCTCTCTGTCCTATGTATTTCACTTTCAAATAATATACACATCTTAGGCATTATTTTGTTAAGGTATTAAACAAAAAAACTTTAATGAAATTTATATTTTTTAATTGGAATTGGAACAATTTCAGTGTGTGAGTGTTTGAGAGCAAATATCTCCTACACACACCCACCCACACATTTTTGTATTTGTAATGAATGAAATCACTTCTTATATGCACAAAATACTAGAAAGGAATTGTAACATATTTCAACATCTTTATGTATGTGAAATATGTGGATTACATACATGATTTTAAACCTAAACAAAAATCCACAATGTTTTAACACAAAATACAGACAAACTTCTACATAGTGAAATACCTTTATTAAAACAACCATTAAATAGAAACTTAAATATGTGGGAATTTGTTAAATAGCAAGCTAGATAATATTCATGTGCATTAGCTATCATATTCAAAATAGGTTTATGTTAATGATTCTTCTTATTACTCAGGTTGAATAAAATTTATATACACTCTCGTATAGTGGGATAGATAATACCCCAGCATAATGTGGTCCGCCCCTAACCGTCGGTTTTAAAAACACCTTCATCCCCTCTCACTTACAGATATGTATTTACACCTACTACATACTTCAATTTGGTGTAGAGAGAAATAAGAGTGTTTTTGCTTCTTATTGACACTAATACCATTGTAGAATTTCCTGGTATGGCTCAATTTGTTAATCTCAGTTATCATACTAAGAAGTCAGTATGATACTTTCTCTTTTTTAAGAAATGCTATGAAAACTGACAAATAGTTTCTTAAGCAAGAAAAAACCTTCCCAAATTATTTTTAAATTTAAAGTTTATATTTACTACTTATTTTGTACTCGAAATTCATAAAAGTAATTAAAGTTGCTTGTGTAATCATCTTCAATTCATTGATTAAATTATAAGTGTTAATTGTGCAACTGAGTGAATACTTATGAACTTACTTGCAGAGATGTTTTAAAATAATAATAGACAAAGCCGAGCTGCTACTACCTGTGATCGCACAAGGTTATAGGATGTATGATTTATGAGGGTGGAGGGGATTCGGGTTAAGCGGTTTGTTTACTATGTTATGGAATAAGGTGATAGATTCGAAATGTGGGAGTGGTCATTTAAGATATGTTGTTTTTATATTATGTGATGATTGAATTAATATTTCATGATTATTGTTTTATCTAACCTCAGTTTCATGAAACCTAACTGTTAAAGTAACAACTTTAGTGAACCCAATAGCTTATGTAATACAATTTATTTCACATTCCTTTAAATTTTTCTCATGAACCCAGAGCATAGTCCTTGGCCTGAGTGCACTGCGAGTATTTCGGGGTACTATCTTCTACACTCCCAAATATGAAAAAAGTTAAATTCATACTCAAAATGATTCAGAAAGAGCTTTTTAATACAAGAAATATTCCATTCTGACTTCTATTTACTAAATAATGAAACTGAAATATAATAATTTTGTTTTCATGATTTTTATTTACACTGTATAAGAATCAAAATAAAAATTGTTTGGAAGAGAAATGTATAATTTTCCTCTATATTTGTGTTCCACTGAACTTATTTTCTTTCTACTCCTAGGATCTTTTTAGGAAATGAAACTATTTTGGAGGATTTTTGAAAGTAACCCACATAAAATTGGAACCCTGTAATGTAACAACTTGCATAAACTTAAAATAAAGTAAATTTTAAAACACTCAGTAAGTAAAGTTTTTGAATGAACTAGTGATTTCTGATGCCATTAAGGGGATTGCCTAAATTAATCAAAAAATGTTGTCTATTAATGTTTTTTTTTCAATTCATTTTATTGCATGTTGAAGCAGGTTGTTAGCTAAAAATTTAAACAGTATGTAGAATGTCTTGTACAGGAAAATCAATGTTGGAAAACCAATTTCAAGAAGCATATTATTTATGAACCCATAGTAAGGTTATAATTATACTCTGAAAAATTATATTTTAGGCTCATTAGTTCAACTGAGATTTCATTATAACTATAACTCCAACTAAGAGAGAGAGAGAGTGTGTGTGTGTGTTGCAACAAGATAAATTAAATTTTATGGAAAACCTATTTTTTTATAATAAAATGTATTTAAAAAGTAAGCACAATTAATTTTAAAATATTTTAAACAAAATATATTGCAACAAAGAAACTTTATAAAACATAAGCATAGCCAACACCAATTACATTTAAATAATTATGACCATAGCAAATTTTAACCACCTGTTGCAATATTTTGATTAGATCAACTTGTGAGAGAAGAATGTCTATTGTTTTACCATGATCTACATGGCTAACAAAAATGGCTCATTTATATGTCTCTAAAAGAAGAAAAGGTTCTTTAGAAAATTCACTAATGTGAAAAACAAATTTTAAAATGTCCTGATTTTAAAAACAAGTCACTACTAAAATATTGTTGATAGTTCCAAAATATTCACTAATAAGTACATACTTTGGTTTTTTTCATTACACTTTATGATAAACAATTTTTCAAATTCTGTTAAAATATCAATGTCTTGCTATTTTTTAAGGATTATTTTAAAATAAACATTTATTATAATTGAGTTTTTTATTTATAAGGAGATAAATAAATTCATATTTTTTATTATTTAGAATAGTGTTTAATGTTTTATAAAGTACAAACATCATTTGTAATGCTTATGTGGTTTTCTGGAAATCAATTTAAAGTACTCGTAATTGTAGCGTTAAGATTGAAAGTTTTTAAAATTAAATATATCAGCATTTACAAAATGACAATTTTATTCATTGCTTTGGAGCATGACCAATCAGAAATAAAAGGCAAGCTCCATGTAACAGTGAATCTTATCACTGCATGCATTAACATTTCTAAGAATCTATTATCTGAGATTAACTAATTCATATTAAATCATTGCTTCTCAACATAAAGCATTGTCTTTAGAAAATAAATAAAATTTTACAAATTTAGTAATACCTAACCTTCCTAGTGAAGTAAAATTTTTTAAATATTTGAAATCTGGAAAGAAACTCTTTGATGACTAAAATTATAACAATTTCCAATTAATATTAGCTCTTGCAGAACGGTTAACGTATTCATTGACATCCACCACTTCCCTAATCTTTTTTTTTAACTGCTTTAGTGCTTATTTGACTCCCTTCACCTATAGTACCTTACATCTTGTCATCGAGCACATTCTGTTTCTTAATCTTTTGATAATTTTCCCTTTATCCGTTTCTTCAACCTAATACAATCAGCTGACCAGAAGATGTCAGTTTAAATATAATTTAATATGTTATAGAGTTTCATATACATATGTTAAATTGAGCATGAGCCAATTAACAATGTATCAAAATCTTTTTATTAGTTCACAAATTTAAAGCTAGGTCATCTGAAGTTTGATTTAATAATAAGTCTTTCTTTTCCAACAACTTGGAGCAACTGTGGTGAAGTTTTTTAATTTTAAATAAATAAAACCTCTTAAACCACAAAAACTTTATATTTAAATATGTAAGAACATTTTGATTGCAAAGTAATAATCTTCAGATAAAATTATTACAATAATAACTCCTTGTTAAATCATCAGAAAATATTATTTCGATAATTTGGGGAGCTAACACTTCAACTATTTCTTGCTATTGGGCTATCAGACATCACACTTAACTTTGTACCTTAAAAGCTACAAAATTATCAGTAATTAATTCCTGAAAACTGTTGTAAAATAGTTTGTTTCATATTTCAAAATGTATTATAGCCCATACAATACTTATTCTTTTGACAGCATGTATATTTTCATATCTTATGCCATTACATTTGTTAGGAATTCCAATGTTTGGTTTAACTCTCAGAAATAGACTGTCGGGCGAGCCCCGCTTAGTGTATAATGTCGTTTACTCATATGTCGGGCGTCACCAGCTACGATTTTCAAATGTGTCCGTGGCGAGGCCCCGATGTTCAATCTCTTACAGTTTTGAGCTGCACTTAATTGACAATAAGTTGAACTAAATTTAAAATGTCTTTGAATCTGTGAGTCACCACAAAATAAAGTTTGTCGTTACATTGTACCATGCAAATAGGGTACAGTTTGTAGGTTATTTGTTTACTTTCAGTTTGCCATGATTTCTAGATCACGGTCAATTAGTTATTCCGAAACTCCTGATCTTTTACTTGATCCTGATTTACTGGTTATGCAAGGGTTATGCTCAGGAATATAATGGATTCCAAAAGTTGAATTTGAGAGTCAAGTTTTTGTTAGGAGACATTAAATTTCTTAAAAAATGTAGAAAGTTTAGTGTGTTTCTGAAATTTATTTCCAGAATTCTGGTTAGACACTGATCAGAAACTCACTTCATGCCAAATTTTTCTGTTCGATTTCACTGATACACTGATACAGTTGCTAGAAGCACTGATACAAATTTGAGCCAATTCCACAAATTTTATAATAACACTTTACTCCAAAACTTCAGTGCTTCTAGCAATTGAAATAACTGCTGAATTAGTTTAGTCAGCAAGTAACATTTCACTTCATTTATTATGAAAGAATCAATCAAGTGTAATAGTTACCATTTGACCTTTTTTTAATTAATCACTTAAACAATAGTTTATGACTCACCAAACTTTTAATTTTGTAAATTTGATAAAACTTACTGAACAGAACATTTTTTATCGCTATTTGGCGATCTTCATCAGTGTCTTCTGCTTGGAAATGTCAGGTCAACCGGTGACAGTTTTAAAGGCAGGTTTTCTATAGTATCAAAGAGTATGTGTGACTTGTATTGTGTTTGTTCGTTTAATATGTTTGTACTTTGTGTTTCTGTGTGTCTGTTAATTTCATATTATTCTAGTGTGTTGAGATGTGGTCCTTTTTTGTTGGTGTGTAGGATTTCTAGGTTATGGTAAATATCTGTGTATTTGTGTCCTGTTTCTTTTATGTGATCGTAAAATGTTGAGCTGGTGTTCTATTTGTGTTCCTCGACTTGTTGTTTAAAGCTGCGACCTGTTTGTCCAATGTAGAATTTGTTACATTTGTCGCATTTTAGTTTGTATACACCTGGTGCTTGTAGTGAATCTTTGTTGTTTTTGTCATGTTGTATTTTGTAAATTGTGATTATTTTTTTATATATTCTTTTTTTATATATAAAATTTTAAGGACAAAATTGTATACTATTTGTTTTCATCTTCTACTTGTAACTACAGACAATAACTTGAATTATTATCTGTATCTAAAGTGAGACTTTTCCAAAATGGCTGTTCTTATTTAGACAAAACATAATTACTACTATGGGCAAATGTTTACATACTAATACATGCAAAAGTACATAAGTATAAAAAGTTATAGTTGCAGATTGGTTGCATGAATCATAGCAGATTGTTTGCAATATTGTTCACCTTTGCAACAATGATATCAGTTAAAGTGAAAAGAGCGTCATGCACACTTACATAATAACAGATAACTACACAAAGGCAATATTTTTTATATTCTTCAAACAAAGAGCAAAAGATAATACAAAAAGCACCAAAGGTGAATTTGACACTGTGTTTACAACAATATCTAGTGTTTCTGCTATGATTTATATACACACGTCTTGAATGTGTCCAATATCAAATAATATTCTTACCTGCCCTGTAACCCTGGAAACATTAACAAGAACTAGATCCACATTAATCTTTTTAAGTTCTTGTTCAGCTTTTTCCAAAATATTGTTGGATGTAATGTTAAATTCATATTCATCACCAAGTAACTGTGCAGTTTCTTTTTCAATGAAAGGTTCATTGGCTGACTTTATTCCTTCATAGCTAATTCCCTGGAACAAATTTACCAAATTACTAAAATTAGATAAATAGTGAAAATACAGCTTTTTCAAACATTTTATGATTGTGAAAACAATTATTTATAAAGTAAAAAAACCTTTTTATGAAAAATTTAATTTGCATTATTAAGAAGTTTCTCTAAATAACAACCATTACTATCACTTAGAACTTAATTTTTACAGATAGTAGACTTCAGTATATTATGATTCTAAAAATAACTATATAAAAATCATTAAATACTTTATTTTTAAAATCTTTAAATACATTTTTTAATGCAACAAAACAAATAAGTGTATGTATCAGATTACTGCTGAACATATAATCATAATTAACCTAAGCAATATAATAGATGCATTTTTTTATTTTTAATCTGTGGTGTGTGTGTGTGTCTGTGTGTGTGTGTGTGTGTGTGTGTGTGTGTGTGTGTGTGTGTGTGTGTGTGTGTGTGTGTGTGTGTGTGTGTGTATGCTGAAGCGGATTTACATACTCGGGGGCCCGTCGCACCTTGTCTTTTTGGGGCCCCTAACATTTGTTAATATTGTTTACTTTTTAAGGCGGACACACACTCTCACCGAGTGACTTAAGGAGTCATGTCAATAATTAACACAGATAAATATTGTAAATATTTTTATTAGTTTATTAATTATCACAATCGCTTTACATTTATACCAACATTTGATAACCTTTTTTCTGCTAGGCTTTTATGAATGAACAAAGAAAATAATTCTGAATACCAAATCTCTTTAGGCTATTTACAGGCTAAATATATTTCCTTCTAGCTTTTTGTGTAGCAAATGTGTCTGTAAGTTTACCATAACTCATTTTATTCAATCTATCACTTTCTATATATAAATTGAAAGTTCATTCAGATAGTCTTCTAAAAGTTTTGTGCGTTAGTAGTTTTTTATTCTCTTCAAGGAACTAAAGGATCTTTCGCCCGAAGCATTTGATATAGGTATGGTGAGAAAGATTTTCAGGATCGTTTCGAGATTAGGAAAGGTTTCCTTTAGCCCTTCATTTGCCACTATGCACTTGTACCACTTTTCTGGACAATTGTTATTCCTGTTATCATCTGAAGTATCAACTGTAGTCTGGTGCCTTTGGATATATTAAGGAACTGTCGAATATGTTTCAACTCTTCAAACAACAGTCGCACAATTGAATTGCATTTAAAGGGCAATTCAAATAAATGCATCCTATCGAATTCGAAAGCCGCCCTTCTGTCATTGTTAAATAACTCTACAAGTTCATACTCGTTTCGCATATCAGAAATAAGAAAAACCATCCTAGAACTAGTGGACTAGAGGAAGGAATTAACTCTTCAATGGGTACCTGCCCATTGCAGAGTACCCAGAAACGAAAAGGCTGACGAAATTGTGAAAATAGCCTCAACCATGGGACCTACAGATGAAGGCAAACACCCCCTGCTACATTGCAAAAGTGTAAGCAGGGAAGTTTTCCGAAAACGTTAGTGTGAAAATTGGGAAAAAGAGTCTACTGGTCGACACCTTTACCAGCTCCAACCAGAACCACCTGTCGAGGATAAATATAGAGAAAGTAGCACAATCAACAGCATCTTTTGCTGCCACAGCAAGAACCGGCCATCTGGTGACACAGGAGTACCTATTTCGTTTTAATCTCACAGAGTCTTCGTTATGTGCGCTCTGTGGTGTGGAGAGCAAAACAATTGAACACATCCTGCTGAACTGCCTTTACCCATTACCTACAAGGGACATCCTCAGACCAATTGTGACAAAGTGGCAAGATATTCTAGTTAAGAAGAACCTGTGGGCCATAGCATCATATATATATCGTGGACATAGGGCCATCGGCTACAGTTGAGCTGGACGCCTACACGAAGAAGTAAGAAGAAGTAAGTTCAAACAACAGTGATCCATCAATGTCAGAAGAATAAACGTCAGTCAAATTCTTTAAATGACTCCTTTAAAGTGTATCATCTTGAGCACAGAATAGGTTCTGGAAGTTGTTAAAAATGTGTTCAAGTTTACCTTTTCTGTATTTTATTTCTGAAGCAAGTCTGTCACAAATTTCATTGAACATTTTCACCCTGACTCTTTCGCTTCCTTGTAAAACCCCCTCCTTATCCTTTGAGAATGGAGTCATGTCATCAAATTGTTTTCTTCTTTTAATCCGTGTGATTTCATCTTCATTGCATAGGTCTTTCACTAGCCAATAAAATTTGGGCTTCACTGTCTAAGACTGAGAAGTTCTTACGCACACCTAAGACGTATTTTTCTAAGGATTCCAACATTTCTACTGCCATCTTCATGTTACCCTCTTGTTTTTGTAACCACTTACTGGTTTTATTTAGTCTTTCAAGTAATTGGCTTCACAAAACTGTCATAGCTGCAGGTTCGTAAAAAGATAATTTTTTAGCAAGTCCCATTGCTTCGGCTTTGACTAGCGGTTTTTCGTTTTCACTTATATGGATGTCTAAAAAAGCATTTTAATTTTAGGATAGCCTGTTGCATTATGTAGGGTCTAAAATTAGTTTTATAACTAAATCAGGTATTAGAAAAACAACAATTAGGGAAATTGTTAAATTTTTAATTTTTTAAGGGGGCCCCTGGACCGCGACATGTGTGACTATGTAAATCCGCCCTTGTGTGTGAGTGTGTGTGCAAAGTAACCTAACCTAACATAACCCTGTCAGGGTGTTATGATAACAGGACAAAAATATATTCCTATAAATGTTTTCTGCTAGCATACATGTATAATTTTGTATGTATATACCTCTTTTTGAAATAAACATCAAACTCTTTTGAATAAATATCAATCACCTACGGTTACTTCAACTTAATTTTTGATTAAAAAGATTAATTTCTTGTATTTAAAAAATAGTTTACATTTTAGAATCTTTGGTCTACACAATCTCTGTTCAAAAATGGTACAGTGAGGGGATCAATTTGGTGAGAAAATTTGTATGAAGGTTATTGACCTCAGAATATAAAATCAGGTTTTAAAAGGAGCCTATAGTTGCTTTTAAACAAACTTCCATCAAGTTTATATAGTGCTTTTAGTATATCCATACCAAAATGCATTATCTCCTAAACTATATGGTTCTGCTACTGCATTCCCATGATTGTTTATTTGGGATACCCCATTTTTAAACACAACAAACCTATTTTTCACTATACTAAACTATTTTTATTAGCTATACATTATCTTAAGTTTACTGTTTATATTCTCTCCAAAAAAACATTATCATATTTAAAATTTAAATTTACATTTTCCTATATATACCTCTCTTATTTAAAAACACACCAAGCACTTTATTGAGAAAACTAGCACAGATTTATCAATCTCCCTAATATCAACAAGACTATTTGGAAACAAGACTGCCATAAGAATGTCTTTTTTAACCCATTCCCTCCCATAAGCCCCAATTGGGGATTTTGTGTTTAAACAGAGTTAGGTATTCAGCACTTGCTTGTTAATGCTTAAAACCTGTACTGAGGCATTCTTAGGTTCATTGAAGTTATGTTCATGCATTACAATGGTAGGAATGGTGTAATTTTGTGGTATTTGTATTCAGTTACACATCTTGATAGAGGTAAGTAGCCTATCCATAACTCAGTAACATTGATAATTTTCTTATTTTCACCAACATTTACAAACTATGGTCGTTTTAATAATGAAACCCATTTGGAGATCATGGCACATACTGTGTATTTTACCTAGGGCCATACTACGTTTTTTATTTCAATTGCAGGCATGGCTGAACCATGGTTTTTGAGTCTACACCAATTAGTACCCCTTATGAATTATGAAGAATTTTTGGACTCTTTTGACGATGATGGTGAAATACTTATTGTTTAACTACCACCAGATTATGTTGATAATATTTCTGACCTAGAGATGAAAATATTTTAGATGATACTATACCTCGTTTTCTACAAATTTAAGCGTGGATGAACAAATGGTTGACTACTACGCTTAACATTTCTTGAAGCAATTTATATGTGGGAAACCTAACAGATTTGGCTTCAAACAGTGGTTATTATGTTGTGGAGAAATGGGCTACTGTTTTCATGCAGAACTCTATGAGAGAAAAAGTACAGATATCCAATGCTAAAACAACCTCTGTAGGCTCATCCATTATCATGTCCAACGTTTCTGTTCCTAATTCTCCAATATCATATTTTTTATATTGACAACTTTTTTATAAGTTTTGACTTGATAAAAAGCCTGACCAGTACTTTTTGATAAAAACGTATTTGTGCCACCGGAACAGACCGATATAATAAAATGAACTATTGACCTGTCAAGTCAGATAAAGAAGTAAAAAGAACAAGCTATTTCCCATTACTAGGAGAAATAACAATAATGAAAAGGTTTTATCGAACCATGAAGCAATTGAACCAACGTCAGCTTTGACTCCATGAACAAAACTTTGTAAGGAGAAGATTAAAGTATCTTATACAACGAGCATTGGTACCTATTATAAGTGCATGGGTGGAGTTGATAGAATTGGCTGGTTTATAAACAGGTACAGGATAAAAATCAAAGTTATAAGATGGTACTTTCCTATATTCACCAATTTTATTTACATAACGGTGGCCAATGCTCACATTCTTTCTTGCATATCAGGGCAAAAGATATCAACAGCACGCTTAAGGAGAACAATTGCTAGAAATTATCTAGCACTGAACTTTTTATCCAATCCAAGAAACATTGGTAGACCTGTTTTACTGAAACCTTGTAACAAAAGAGTGTTGGAAACTCAAGATTTGATCCTGCGGATCATTACAGTGAAATAGCAATCAACAGAAAGCTAAGAAAATGTGGAGTATGCAAGACTAACATAAGGAAGTAATTTTCCAAGTGTAATGTTTTTCTCCATCTTAAATGTTTTCAGGTTTGGCATAAAAGACTTTGATGACTCTTTGAAATAACAACACTTTTATCCTATAATTATAGACTTTTATCTGTTAAATATAATGTTTTCTTTTAAAACAATAAATATTTGGCTTTACTGCGTCTTCAAGTTTTTATCATCAGTATATGCCAAGATCCCCATTTGATACTTTTTTTAAATCATGCCTAAAATAGCTAAATTAAAAAAAAAAAATTTAATATTTTTTTGGTAATTCTTAAAGGTATTAGTAACAATTTAAACTTTAAAAAAATAGCTGCGACCGGTTTATCCAATGTAGAATTTGTTACATTTGTAGCAGTTTAGTTTGTATACACCTGGTGCTTGTAGTTTATCTTTGTTGTTTGTATCGTGTTGTATTTTGTATTGTAACTTGTTATTAGTTTTGTATACTATTTTGTACCCTATTTTTTGAAATTTGCTGCCTATTTTGTTTGTTGTTTTGTTTATGCATGGTAATGTGATGTATTTGTTTTCCCTGTCTGTAGTGTTAATTTTGGTGGTTGTTTGTAATGTGTACCATTGTTTGTCTATTATTGTGGTGTTTTATCCATTTGTGTATGCTAAATATTTAATTGTGTCTAGTTCTCTGTTTATGTTTTCTGTGGTCATTGGGACTTCTTTAAGTCTATGGAGCATGGATCTGAAGGCAGCGTGTTTGTGTTGGATAGGGTGGTTTGAAGTGTTGTGGATAAGTGTGTCTGTTGTTATGGGTTTTCTGTAAATGTTGAAGCTGTGTTTTTGTGTGTGGCTTTTTGTTATGGTTAGGTCGAGGAAGTTTAGGGATCTGTTGGTTTCAATTTCTGAAGCGAAGTGGAGTTTTGGGTGTATTTTATTAGTGTAGGTGAGGAGTTTTTCACATTGTCGGGAGTTGCCTCTGAATAGTTTTATGATATCATCGACGTATCTGTGCCAGTAAATGATTTTGTGTGCATGTGTATTGTTTGTTAGTATCTTGGTGTTTTCTATGTGTTGTAGAAAAATTTCACTTAGGACACTACTGATAGGACTTCCCATGGGTAGGCCATCTGGTTGTGAATAGAAGTTTGAATTGTGGGTGAAATAGTTTTGTTTAGTGATGGTTTGGAGGATGTTTATGATTTCGGTAACGTGGGTTTTAGGTATGTTGTTCTGTATTAATTGGGATTCTAGGATGTTGAGCGTTTCGGGTATAGGTATGTTAGTGTACATATTTGTTATGTCAAGTGATAGTAGTGTTGAATTGTGTGGTATGTTTATATCTTTTATTTTATTTATGAGGTTTATTCTGTTTTTTATGTGTGTTTCTGAGTTCAAGTTTATGGATTGTCTGATTATATTGTCCATGTATTTTGCTAGTTTTTGTGCGGGGGCATTCTGGTAGTTCATGATGGCTCGGATGGGGACATTGGGTTTGTGAATTTTGGGGAGAGCTCGGAGGGTAGGTGCTTTAGGATGGATTTGTTTTAGATATTTTTTTTTGTTTTTGTTGATAATGTATTTAGATGTATTAATTAGTTGTTTGATGGTTCTGTGATATTTCTCTGTTGAGTCTGTATGTAGTTGTATTATATTATTATTTATTATGTAATCATTGATTTTGTCATTTAGGCTGTTTGTATTATTAATTACAGTGGTGTTGCCTTTGTCTGCTGAGGTGAGTGTGATGTTGTTTAGTTGGGTTTTTTGTTTTATGTTTGCAGCGATTTTAATTTCATTGTTCATGTTTTTGTTGGTTATGTTTTTCTGTTTGGTTAGGTTTTTTGTGTCATGTCGAAGTGAGTCTTGGTCTTTGGTGTCGGTTTTTTGTATGTCTGTTTCAGTTTGTAGTATAATGTTTCTGTTTGTTATGTTATTTGATTTATAATGTACGTTGTATTTTAGGCTTTTGTTTATTTAATTCATTTCGTGTTGTGTGAATTTGGTATTAGTGAGGTTAACTGTAAGGGGGTAGAATTTGTGTGTAAGTTGAGAGTATGTTGTGTTTTGTTTTACTTAATAGTTGATTAATCTTTTCTTGTGGTTATTTTTTATGTTTATTATTTTATTAGTTGCCCATTATTTTATTAGTTGCCCAATTATTAGTGTATGTTACCAATTGGTAAATTGGTAATTTGATATTAGTTACCTATAATTTTCAAGTTTTGATCAATGTAAAATTACTCTATGTTTCTATTAGTTCATGTCTGAAAAAATAAATTAAAATACATGAAATTATTCATATATGAAATTTATTTTGTTTAAGTAAACTTTTAATTAGTGTATTATAGTTAGTAAACTTGTTTTCATTCTTACTAAAATATTATAAATTGACACATCCAATTTATACATATAAATGTTTATGAATCTTAACCTTGGCACCCTTAACCTTAACACTAAATCTATAAATAATTCTTGGATAAAAATCTTCTCATGGAAAATTTCTTCAGCTATGGAAGAATATGTAGAGGGAGGGAGAGAGAGAGAGAACCACAAGCTGAACATTGCATTTTGTTTACTATTCTTTAAATGATAATTCAATGTTTTACAAAACTACAAAAATGTTATTGATTTCCATTACCTTAAATACTCTTATTTTCAGAACTTTTTTTACTATTACGGCTATCTTTTCTGTCCCTGGTATTCAATATGATTCATAATGTAAAAGGTAAAACGAGAAGTGTTCCACTTGCTGATAAATATAAACTATATTATTATTATTAAATGTTAAAATTATTAAATAATTGCGAACTTAATTATTTCCAAAAACTAAGAATTAAGAGATTAGTGCTAATAACACAATAAAATAATGTAATCTTGGAGATTAAAAAAATATTTATTGAAAAAGAAATCAAGGTAAACAACTTCACTTAACAATTGATAAATTTAATCTTCAAATTTCGAAGAAATAAAACATATACATTTCAAGGAAGCTGTTATGTTTTAAATAAACAAGAGACATAAAACGACCTTATTAAAATTCTTAAAAAAATGGTAAAAATGAAGGAGTAAAGGCCAAATTTTAAATAAATACGATTAAAAATTCTTCAACAAAAATAGCCATGCGTTTGAAAAAAAAATTTGGTTATTTATTAAAGAATTCAAAGTAAATAAGTCACTTTTAACTGTCATGTCCATCAGACAATTATTCTGATATTTATGTAACAATGTAAAAAATATCAGGAAAATATTTTTCAGTTTATGAAGTTCTAACAGAAAAAAAAAGATTATTAACATACTGTTATACATATCTACGCATCAATATCTTTCATTAAAAAAAAAAAACCCTTAGCAAATGAGCAAAAAATAAAATTTCTGTTTAAATTTTTAAAAAGCATGGTGAAACTTATTTTTAACAAACTTCAAAAAAGGAGGAGGTTATGTATTATTTTCTGTTTGTTATACGATATCTTTGAAAGTATTTAACTGATCGAAGTGATTTTGATTGCAAATGAAAGAGGAAACCTTCCTGGTGGTCACATTATAGTTACATCCCAATCCGTCTGATTTGCAGACAATAATACACTTTTTGTTTTGTTTTTTTCTTAATTTTTGAAAAGAAAATTTTTTATTTTATTTTTTAATAAAGATTAATAAAGATTTAATAAATAATTATTAAGCAAAATAAACTATCACAGCATTTATTTTATGTAGGTTTCTACCACAAATAAAATAACATAGACAAAAATAAGTTTAAAACGAATACGTTTTTTTTTTATTTCTTGCTTGAAAAAGATGCTTAGAACGAGCATCATCATGAACGCCTTTTTCGATTCTCTACTCATATTGATATATAACTTGGTATAACTTGAATGAGATATGTCAAAATAAATACACTGAAATAGGATTTAGTTCATTTACCATAATCAAGATATTCAATAGTCCTCAAGTGAAAACTTCTCTAAATATCAAAAGATAAATTCATTTAATATAACTTTACTATCAATTTTTTATTAATATTTTTTGTGTAAAAATGTTTTTCCTAATAATTATTAGAGGCATCTTTGTTGAACATTTACCTAAGATATTGCACTACAAGAATATCAACACATTTTAAAACTGAAATGAAAAGAATAATTGCAAGATAAGAAATAATATGTAAGGGATTTTAGGAAAATTCGTCAAGAAAGTTTCAAACATAAATTACTCAATGTATTTGTCTGATAAACTGATATGTTTACCATATTCTTCAAGGGCTAGTCAATTATTTGAACAACAATCAAGCAAATGATTAGAAGGATATACACATCGGAAATTTGTGTGGATAAATAGTGCCAACTTTACTAACATAATCAAAGGCATGAACGAAATTCGATTATAATGTAAGTAGAAATTAAAAATAATACCTCTAAAAATGAAGAAAGAAAATGAAAAACAGAACCAACTTCAAAAAAAATTACTCAAAATATAATTTTTACTTACTAAAATGTAAAAAATAATTTTCTGATAGTAAAAACATAATTTATCATAAACTTATTACCCACAAAATTTTAAAGTCAGCGCCACAATCAAGCCTGCTATTTGCTAATCCATAAAATCTGTTCCAAACATTTCCGAAACAATCAACGTTTCAATTGCTTGATTTCCCATGACTATAGTGAACCATAGAGTCTTCTCACAAAACAAAAATCTCATGTGCTAAATATTATGATAGTATGCGGGACAATAATCGATCTTTGTTCTCTTCAAAGATTATTCAATATGTGACTGCATATTTTTCAGGGATTGGCCGTTCCGATTCTTGATTCTAATGGTATCGAGGAATTGTCGATAATCAATTCTCCATTGATTAACTGTTAAAATATGTGTATGGTGTAATTTATAGTAAATAAAATTAGGTATCAACTATGTCTTATTCAAGTATTAGTTGTTTTTAATAAATTAATTGTGTACCCTATTACATTAAAACAAAACTTTTAAAAGGCTTCACCTATGAAAAAGATGTTAACTAAATTCATTTTTTGAGAATGTCATGAAGGCCTATATATAACTTAAAAGAATCAAGAATCGAAAGAAAAATTTGAGAATCGAAATTGGAATCGGAATCAAAAAGTTTAGGTATCAGCCCATCCATAATATTTTTTGTTCAGATATACAGATTGCAGACAATTCAACCTTCTTTGAATGATTTACACAGAATGTGATTACTGTATATGGTTATAAATATAAGAGATCATATCTCCTTAATCCTTTTGTATCATCAATTTTTTAATCTGTATTTATAAAAGTGTATGAAATAAATGATTGAATAGCCTGTGTGTATATCATAATGGTAGTCTACATGCCAAGGGGCTCCAACATCATGTAAAATCCCTTTATTTGGCACGTTCAGCATGTTAAAAATTAGTACAAGTATGAAATTCGGAGCTGACTTCAAAATTTTTGGGGGTAATAAGCTTGATAAATTATGTTTTCATTATTGAGAAATTAATTTTTACTTTCTAGTAAGTAAAAATTATAAATTCAGGTTCTTTTTTTTAAGTCGGTTATATTTTTTTCAAGTTTTTTGTAATACAGGTTAGAAATAATAGAATGAAAGCAATATTAATTAGTGTTTGGACTATAACTCTGGATTATGGGCATCTGAAGAGAAAAATTCTAAAATACAAAGATTGCTTAACCCCCTGCCACATATTTAGTAGATTGACTTCATGTTTCCTATTTTGATCCTTTCTTCCCTGATTTTAAACCTTCCTGGCAATTACCCAAATCATTCCTGACAGTAGTTTATTTATAAGGCTGTTTGTTAAGAATTCCTGAAGAAAACTCCTTAGGTAAATTTTATGAGGCAAAAGATAACAGCACAAACATCATTGGCACCATAATCAGTGTTACTGTCTGCCAAGCCATCAGGGGGCTCAGGACAGTTCATTTACCACACAGCACCCTATAAGAAAGCTGCTATAGTTTATTGTTAAATTAATAAACTATACACCATACTAATTAACTAATTAAACTAATTTCTCCAAACACCAAAGCCACAAATGAATATAACATTATTTTTTAAATGTGAAGTTATTATACAGCTAGAATGCAATTAAGTCATGCTTTCCGAGACTCATTAAGCAGCAATTTTAAAGACATAACACAATACTAAATTATCTTAACAATAGGTTTTGTAATCTTATTTAATATTTTACAATCTACTCATCAAAAATTATGTTTAAGAGAAAAAATTGTATAACCTAAACAGTTTGTAACTGGGTGGCCCATAGTTTTAAATGAAGGCAAACATACTTGGTAACATAGCAAGTATTTTGGAGGAATCTGCTAAAATGTCTTTGGCAGGCCTGCAGAAACTCTCACAAGACATCAACTCGTAAAGGTGACATGTCTATCATTAAGAAAAATTGTGATTGGATCTTTTTTAAAGGTATCGGAAACAAGCATTATGAATTTCCTCTGGGCCTGGCCATTATATTTCTGTCCAGATATGAATGTACAAATTTGAATATTGCAGTTGTGCTCAAGTTTAAGTTCCTTGGGGATTACAAATTACAAAGCGACATGAATATAAGATCAATAGGTACGGCAACCTCTCTTTTATATACAAATGGATAGTTATGATTTTCATTTGTACACAGTTGAAGTGTGTGGTAAAAACCTGATTTCTTAATCAATTTATTTATTTTTGAAAAAACTATGGTCTTAGACGAAGAAACATCAACTCGTTTTTTAGAAACAGTTTAAAGACAACTGTATAGCTATCATACATAAATTGACTCTACAGAAGAGAACCTAGGACTCAGAAAGAGGGCAGTTGTTGCCACACAAAGAATCACTAACCCTCCATGTAAAGGTCTGGTGCTGGGTTTTGAGGATAACCAAAGGATCAATCACAAGAATTAATTCTTGACGATTGTGAGTTCATGGAAAGTAGAAGCTATATGTACAACTAGTAAAGGATTTTCACCCTCAAATAAATTCTTCTTAGATTTGTATCTAATAGAGACATTGTCTCAGAATACAAGGGATTCTTTTAATCATTCCTGAATGAGCCCTCTGACAAGTGAAAATCATATGCATTTTCTACTCTATTATATTGGACACCATTAGTTAGTTATTGGCAGTAGATCACAGCATAGCTTAAAAAACAATATTTAAATGCATTCCATTAAATGTGATGTCACTATGATGTAAACTGTAACAATTATCTCAAAAACACGCTTTTATTTAATCACTTCTCTTAGCTGCTACTAACAAAAACCAAGTTAATGTAATACATTTTATAAGGATTTTATAGTGTAAGCTCTGGTAAGAAATAAATTGGTAAAATCATAGAAACTGATTTTATAACACGTAGAACTTTTAATCTCACTTCTATAGTGCTGGGCTAAAACCGAACAGTCTATTTCTAGGTTAGAATGAGTTCAATTTTGGGTTAAATTTTATTGCAACATTATTTATACCATCTTGCTCAGTCCATATAGTAATACATGTGCAACTTCACTTAAAGTCTAAAAGAAATTGTAAAATTTTTTGAAACTAATCAAGGTATTTATGTTGATTTATATTATATATTCTGCACTATAAGTTGTGCTTGGAAACTTAAATTATCTTTGTTCCCTACCTTTTATAATTATTTAGAAATACTTAAATGACTGTTGTAATCAGAGGATGACGAAGAAGACCTTTTAAAAAAAAATAGATGAAGAGGCTAACCACAGTGCTGCAGATCTAGACTATTTACCTGGCCCGAAGAATTAGATGGTCTTGAAGAATCAATGCATGAAGGCATTAAAACTGCAGGAGAAAATTTAAAATAGAAAAGAGAAAATAAAAGGAAAGAAAAAACAAAAGTCTGATGAAAGTAGTGTATCTACTAAAAAATCGAAATTAAGAAACACTTGGGAAATATAGCAGCTGATACTTTTATTCCTACACAAAAGGAATGAAACGCTCCTTTAGTTTTAGTTGGTGAAGCTACTTTGAGTGGCAAAGACAAAAACTTTGTTTGGCATACTAAGCAATTAGATTAAACAAATGGAAAAACTTCAGACAAAGATATTACATATTCAACCTCGGCCTATACCACAAGCAAAACATGTACTCACTCCATGGAGTTATCTAAGTTATATTTTCCTGGAAACAAAATGGATGGAATTTTGATGAATAAAAACAAAGAGATTGCCTATCAAAGGGAAAATTATAGCAGTAAAATCCATACAAGTTTTGCGATTTGGAGATGGAAGAATTAGAACCAGTTCTTGCTCTGTTAGTTGTTTCAGCAGCACTAAAGGACAACCATCAGATGACAACGTTGATGTTCGACACTTCGTACTGCGGCAAACGATACAAAACCGCACTACTGAGCATAGGTTCAAGTTTTGTCTTTGGTTTGATGACAAAGAAACAAGAGAAGAATGTAGAAAGAGTACAAAACTGGCTCCAATTTCAAACATTTTACATGACTAGTTGGAAATGCGCGAAGCCTATTTCTTGTGTGAAAAACTGTTTAAGATGTTTGTAAAAAAAAGGCTAGAAAATAAAAACAAGGAAGATTGCATACTAAATATATTAAATAAGAAAAAAAATTAAATAAAACTACCTAATACTATTTACTTTTTGCTCAGATGTATTAGTCATTTAAAAACAAGTGAGTAAAATTTATGCATGGGTACCCATAAGTGATTAAGGATTAGCAGTACCTTTCCATGGTTAAATTTGTAATCATGGAGGTAATATGAGTTCTTCTACTCTATTACTGTTTCTTCTCTACCAAGGAGTGATTTAAATCAAAACTTTGTTCTTATTGCTTACATTCTAGCCATAAAATTTGCTTTAATCAATATTTAGATTTAACAACTTTAAATTTGTCCCAATGCCCTACCTAATTGATAGTTAAATAATTTATAGTTTTTTAAATAATGGATTAAAAGAATGTAAATAAGACAATTATTAATTACAGTTGACAGCCTGAAAAATACTTCCATAGATTAAAGTTTTATTTGCTGTATTTCAGCAACTAGCATAGTCAGAAAATACAGGCAAATTTTGAGACCATTGAATTCATTTTTTTAAGTATTAATGCTTTTGAAAAACTTACTAACACATTAGGTATTCCTTAGATATTAGATTTTGTCTAAGAGGAAAAGGGAACAAATACAATTATAAGCAACAACATGAGGCTCCTCATTACACATCATCATTACTACTTAACTATGAAGTTTTTCTTTAATCAGCCACTAATGGTAATAAAAATTAGATTTTAATTTTTTTCATAGAATTTTAAAAAAATTGTGAACAAAACATGTGTTAGTATTAGCAGTTTTAAGATAGCAATCAAGATGGCTTCTATTCTTTCATAATACATCACACTATCTAATTTCTGTAATTTTTTTAAAAGAGATTGTGAAGTTTTACAAACTTAATTAAAATACTGTTTATGTACTTAGTATGAAGGGTTTCCCCTCTTCTTAAAAACCACATAAGCTCATGTTATTATTCATAGATCTCCTTTTGCATTGTTGTCAACAGTTTAATTATCACTTGGTAATCTTTTCTCATTGTTTTTGTTTGTTTATGGTTGTAGTAATTCTATTTTGAGACATGAGGACATATCTGAATTTTATTGTAATATTTACATTCAGACTTTGAATGAAAATATGGAGATGGTACTACTTTATACCTTGAGAAATGTGTACAAGTACATTATATGTATGTAAGTATATAAAATAGTAGAAAACAAATGGCTCAGAAAAAATTAAAATATAAAAACAGCCAACAAACACAACACTGTCAAAAGTACATGTAATTACTTTTTGACAATCAACTCCCAAACTAGCTAAAATTTTTTTTAAGAATCGGGTAGTAACGTTATAAACAAATTACTAATCTTGGTGCATCACCAGAGTGGCAACATATATGTCCATATAAGCTTGAGCACTTGCTTGTATCCCTGCAATTTATTTTAGGGGCTCAACCAAAAATACTGACCAATTACCCTCGCTAGCCTCAGGTGCTTTTTTTTACTTTGTTTAACATAGAAAATTTTCTCCGCAAAGTAGACCTTAAGTATTTGAAAAAATTCATATGAAAATACAGTCGGACCTCTATTTATCGAACTTCAATATATTGAAATTCTCTATTTATCGAATTATTTCAGAGTCCCTTGAAATTTCAATGGAAAAATGTATCTGTATATTGAAAAGAAATTATATATATATATATATATCAAACTTAATTTTAGAGAAAATAAAACTACTGCACATACCTATTTTTAAATATTGAAAATAAAATGTTTAACAAAACATGTTATTGAATGTCACGTAGCCCTCCCGTAACACACTATTCATTTAGAAACATTGAGAGAGAGAGAGAGAGAGAGAGAGAGAGAGAGAGAGAGAGAGAGAGAGAGAGCAATGTGACAATATGTTGACATCTGTTAAGACTTTGTCCGAATGGTTGGGCATGACTAATGGCTCTCTCATACACTCTTACTCATTTCTTTCAGGGCAGATTGCCGTACTGTATTGTATTTCATGTGAACAAATCTCATCATTTGGTTATTGGTTAGTGCGTGGGCTGGTTTGCTTAGATTACTTAAGTCGGTGTTCTTATTTACCGTTTGACGTTGACTGTTTGTTACATCTAGTAACATTACTGTAGTTTTGTTGAGTTTGGTTTTGAGTTTTTGTTGATGTTATGTCCAAAAGAAAGTCCTTGAGTGTCACGGAAAAGGTACAATTATTAAAAGACGTTGATAGTGGAATAAGAAAAAAAGATGTTCCGCAGAAGTTTTGACCTAGTACATTGTCGATGATAATAAAAAATCGTGAATCTGTTTAAAAAAGTTATGAATCTGAAGGAGGAAACAGAAAACGTTCAAAAATATGTAAATACGATGATGTAGACGAGGCGGTTCTCAAGTGGTTGAAAATGGTATAAGATAAAAACATGCCTGTTCCAGGACCTCTCATAAAAGAAAAGGCAATTGAATACACGAAAAGATTAGGACACAAAGAGTTCCAAGCAAGTTTGGCATGGCTAGACAAATTTAAGAAGTGCCATGAGATCGTAGAAAAGGTTATTTCGGGAGAAAGCGGATGTGTATCCGAAGCAGATTGTAGCCAGTGGAAAGCTACAATCAATTGTAGAAGAGTATGAGCCTGACAATATTTTTAATATGGATGAAACTGGCTTTTTTTCAAGTGTTTACCAAAAAAGACGCTAACCTTTAAAAACGATAAATGTTTTGGAGTTAAACACACCAAATAGCGAGTTACTGTTGTGGTATGTGCTAATATGTCTGGAAAAAAAATGTAAAATCTTGGTCATTGGGAAAAGCAAGCAGCCAAGATGTTTTATAGGAGTGAAGTCATTAGAAGTTGACTAAGAATACAATAAAAAATCATGGATGACGAGTGAAATTTTTGAGAGGTGGATATTGAAATTTGATGAAGTAATGATTAAGCAAAAGAGAAATGTCGTTTTTTTGTGGACAATTGCCCTGCACATCCGTCTTCTGTCTCAAAAAAGTGAACGTGAAGCTTGTTTTTCCCTCCTAATACCACCTCGAAACTACAACCGATGGACCAAAGCGTCATTAAAACTCTTAGAATGTATTATAGAAAACAGGTTCTTAAGAGACTTATTCTTGCATTGGAAAATGACAAACCTATTGAAAATGTTATCAACCTCAGACTGTGTATATCACAATTAGTAAAGGTGTGGCAAAATGATGTTGCGGAACCGACATTAAGAAATTGTTTTTAAAAGCCGGCTTCTCTGAAAGATCTGTTGTGGAAGAAAGTAATGTACTGCCGCAAATTGAGGAATGTTGAGAGCATTTACAATCGGCAGGCATGATTAACGACAATGTTTCGTTAAACGAATTTTTAAGGGTGGATGAAGACGTTATTGTAGCTGAATATCCAACAGATGATGATATTTTAAGTTCTTTAATAAATACTGAAGTTGAAGATGAGGGCACCGAGACAGAAGATATAGAAGTTCTTAAACCTTCCAAGAAAGAAATGACGGCAGCATTTTAAACGATTCGTCACGGACTTCAATTCGTAGAAAACGTATCTGATGAAATTTTCCACCCTCTTAACAAATGTGAAAATCTTTACGAAGAATCTACATCAAACTTTGTACAAAAGGATATTCGAAGTTATTTTACTACCCAACAATAAAATGCAATATTATTAAGGTATGTACGGTATGTTCAGTATTAACTAAATGCGTGTTTTCATCACTGTTTGTATTTTAAAATTTTTCAGCTCGTCATGAACAGCAACAAGATTTTGATATTTAAGTATAGTTCGTAGCCCTATAATACTGTAGAGGAGAACAAACTTTATTGTAAACAAATACGGTAGTACTGTTTCTTAGGCATTATGGTTACGTTCACGTAAACTTGCGTAATACTGTAATATGAGTCTTTATGGAAAAATCAGATTTCTCTCTATGAAAGTTTAAATATATCGAATTTTTTATAAGGAACCTACAATTTCGATACATGGAGGTCCGACTGTAGTTTTATTATTATTTATTGCAGATTTTGTATTTTACTTTGGTTTAAATGTTCAGAACAGATTTTTAAAAGCATTCTTGTACTTAGCAATATATATGGTTAAAATATAAATCAGTGACAGTACTTTATTTGAGGCATTTAAAAATGTAAGAATAAAATCAAAATTAAGGGGACATTGTTGACCAATGTGATGATGCCTGTTTCTGTTGATAGAGCCAAGTAGAATTGTATCCCACTTCAATTCCAGCCAGGTATCTTCAAAGTAAATCTACAATAAACTAATTATCATGTCTTTATTGTTTTGAATGTGCATAGTGGATCATTAATCAATAATTATTGTGCTTGCTACATAATTCGTAATCTTTTTCTTCGAAGCCATTTTATGGCCATTATTGTTAATTGCCTTTAACTTATTTCAAAATTATTGACCAACAATTTTTAAATTTAATGTTATCGGGTTTTTTTTCATTGCATTACATCCAGTGGCGTCTGATTTAAAACAAATAATTCACAGCCACCTTATATCTAAAGTCATGCTAAAGTTTCCACAAAATAAAAACCTGTTATACAACCCTTGATGGTTGAGTCATTTAAAAGTTTTTAACTGTATAAGAAAATAACTTTTTCTAATTTTGAAAATCTGTAACAACTAGAATGATTTCTGAGTGAATAAAACAACTACAGTCTTTGTGTTACATTGTTTGTTGTTCCCAGACTTTCATACATCCTTAGGCCTTTATAATTTACTTCAGGCTTTTATAAAAACTAGTTTCTTTTAATGTTTCTACAAACTTCAGTTTCTCTCCAGGAAATCATTGTATTATCTTCAATTTACAATGCTTAGAAATAACACAGTGAAAGATTGAAGGCTAACAAGAAGTGAGGTCAGCCTCTGTGAAACTCAGTTAATATTTGTTCAGTCATTTGTTGGGAAATATCTTATGAATCACCTTTGCAAGTCACAAGAATAAATTAACACATGAGTTTTATTTCATCTGGCTGACCTTGTTTTAGAAGGTGGACGTTTTATTTATATGTACAAAAGTTTTACCTGTTTTAGAAACAAAAAACTAAATTGCAAATTTTTTATATGTCACATCTTATTACTACTTAATAATATTTATTTACAAAATACAATATAATATTAATAATAATAATAATGCAAATAAATGTGTCTTTACTGAACTTTAAAATGTTTCTATTTAAAATATTTAAATACAAAAAAAACTATGAGAATAAAGAATTAGGTCTTTTATTAGATTTAATGTTACATTTTAAAAAGAAATAAATCATTTTTCAAAAGCTTTCTTAATTCTGTACGATTGCTTCTAGTTACAACTGATGCATCTCCTTAACAAACTAAAAGTTCAGAGTACTTACAACCTGTACCTGTCAAGCTATGTATAAGCCTTAAAGCTATTATATAACCTGTGTGGCCTATATAAAAAGTGGGGTACAAACTGTCATTAGTGAGGTCCTTCTACACACGTTACCAAGAACATATAAAAGCACTAAAAAACAATACCTACCAATCAAACTTCGCCGATCATCTCAACTCCACAAAACATGACTACATAGACATAACATCTAACCTAAAAATTCTTCATAAACAACAAAAAAATAACTAACGCTACACAACCGAACAATATGAAATATACAGACACTTTAAACTACAGCCTACACACATACTCAATACACAATTACATTACAACTCACAAGCACTTTTTGACATCATAACTCCTAATACACACAAAATACACCCACATCCCCATAATATCCCACCCCCACCCTAACACCCTAACCTACGTAAACCTTGAGATCAGTTACGGTCTGAGTTGACAATGGGACACATCTCCCGAAACGACCGTCCTCAACAAACAAAGTAAGTGCTACTACAGGCAAGTTTAAAACATTTAAAAGTGTTTAGTGATTACTAGTAGCTCACATGACGATGGAACCAACAAATATATATATATATATATATATATATATATATATATATAGATTTAGATTTTTTGGACTAGGAGACTGACAGACTTACCTTGGTAAGAGATAGATAAAGACCACTGTGTGGTTGAAATATATCATTGTTTAAGTGCTTTTATGTGTTTCTATTTCAAGACTACAGAGTGGACTCTTACCAAGGTAAGTCTGTCAGTCTCCTAGTCCAAAAAATCTAAATAATCTTTACAAACCAAAACTAACCTAAATATATATATATATATATATATATATATATATATATATATATATATTTGTTTAGTTTAATATGTATAATGTAAGGGATTATTTTGTTTATTTGCAACTTGAACTTTAGTAACTAGTATACACTTATAAAAAATATCTACTTGCATGCGTTAACACTTACTTTGAATGCTGTTAATGGAATTTTTTGTATTTGTCTAATAAAATTAATTTTTACACTGAAGTACTATGTAATTATTTAATTGTGCACTATCATTAGGGCAGCTACTCGATTAAATACCATTTACTATTTGACAGTAGATTTATTTTAAACCAGTTGAATTCTGTAAAATAAAAACTTATTGCTAGTTTGAACCTTATATTATCCACCTTATATCATAGTATGCACCTTATATCATACACAAAACTGGTACAGAAAACTTTTTTTTCCTCATGAAACCAATTTATGTCATCATTCCCAATCCAGATTAGCGTTAAGCAACAAATCAAAATTAAATAAAAATAACATTACAAAAAAACAAATATGAAATATACAATAATATAAATGGAAAAAATATACAACAATAAATATTTAACAACACATATATGACACACACACACACACACACACACACACACACACACACACACACACACACACATATATATATATATATATATATATATATATATATATATATATATATATATATATATATATATATATATATATATTGTAATGTTATTTATATAACACAATACAACGGGGTTTATTATTGAATGAAGATATCTATTTCTAGTTAAAACACAAACACTTACTCATGAACAATTCATATATCTTTAAAATCACTATTTTTTCTTTCAACATTAAAACAATACACAGAACAAAAATAAAGTTAACAAATTTTAACACAATATACTAAACTCACTTTCTTTGATTTTTAGTTACAAATTTTCATACCCTTGGCTAATTTTACGATCTCTTACAATCTCGGGGTTTAGAGCATGGGCTATATTTTTACTTCTTTTGTTAATTAAATAAATTTTGAAAAAACAGTATTAAATTTTGAAATTAGTTTTAAAGATATTTTCCTGATGGAAAAACTTTAATTTGGAATAAGCACAAAGGCGAAACTATTTGAACTGGATTAAGTTTTTATTACTATTAATCACAAGATATTCTAATGTACAAAATTAAACTTCCCTATTATCCTAAGAGTCCACTAAAGTTTATTTTTTTATATCGCTATGTACTTAACTTATCAAATAACGGCGAATGGCTGCTTGCTCACACGTAGAATTTCCGTTGTCTTTAAATTTCACTTTTTTACACACTTAAATTCGTTTTAGTTCTTTCAAATTATATTTTCACTGTACTATATCTTTTAATTTTCTTATTCCTGTTTAATCTGGCCAATTTTCCTCACAAAACTGTAATTTTGACGAATTCCTTTCAAATTGAATTTTGACTGCACAGGACAGGTCTGCTTCCTCGGCGTCACCACGCCAGAATCTCACTAACGCGTCCTTAGATTTTCTTTTAAAATGTTACAAATATGGCGGCCTCCTTCTTCTTAAAAAAAAACATATGCTCTAATTTAACGAAGTTCCGTTCCTTCCCACTAGAGTCAAACTGCACCTGACCGACTTATATTTGTTTTTACAGCTGATGCAATAACGCGATTGTTTTCACCAGTTTTAATTTTGTTAACATACTGTTTCAATTTTCCGATCCTTAACAAACCTTCCAGTGTTTATTTAATTAATATTATTAGTGTGTGAAGTGTCTTTGTTTTTTTACTTTTGTAATATTTCGAAATGTGTGTGTTTTGACTGGACTTTTCCAAACATAACCTTACATTGTTTACAATCGTTTTTCACTTTTTCCTTCAAGTAATTACTTATGCCCTATTTTACTAATATTTACAATTTTGTTTAACATATAACTATTATTAGATTATCTTGTTTTAAATTTTATTTGATACAACAAATTTCTTTATGTATTTACAGTTCAAATATCTTATTTATATGTTACAACCGTTTTATAACCTTTCTAGGCTTTTACCTAAATTTAGTTTCAATTTTAACCTAACCAATCTTTTAATGAATTTCTTTTTAAATTTTGTGTGAGTAATTTCTAATATATTCTTCCAATTCTTAAATAATATTATATAGCCCATTCTATAAATGTTACAATGTCCCCTAATTTAATTTAAATAAAAAAAAAAATATTACTACTATCTACATTACACATTCTTTACATTCTACAAGCTTATTTAAATATACATATTTTTTTTTTTTTTTTAATTAAATTTAAATTAACATTTATTTCCTAATTGTACATTTTATTTAATAACTAATTGAACACATTTTTTATTGAGTAAGTACCTCAACACTTTGGCTAACTTATCGTCCATTGTCTTTACTTCTTTTATAATTGTCCATTTATACTTAATTCCTACGACACAATTTTATCTTAATTCTTTAACAATCAAATACTGAGCTGAAAACTTCAAGCTACATATTTCTTAACTTATCTTCTAACAATACAATATACTTATAACTAACATTCAATCAACAATTCTTTAACAATTCTAACGTATAGTAACAATAAATCATGTTCTGGTATTTACAATTCCTTCCATAATTATATTTTTTTTTCATTTATTACAATTGGAATCCTTCCAATCATAAGTCTGATTCAATATTTATTTAACATATATTCTCTGATACCGTGTCTTTAAATCCTAGCCTATCCAAGTCATAGTATGTCTAGATTTGGTCAAATTGGTTATAACATTTCTCTTTCCCTTATTTCTGTTTATTCCTTGTTTATTATTTATCTCATATTTATTTTGCTTTTAGCTTCATCTAACTCTCAGTTCTAAGTTAGTATTTTATCTCCCCTTCCAATCTCACATCCAGTTCAATTATTTTCTTATATCATTCCAGTTTATTTTGTATGAAGTTTAACATCTAATATTTTTTAAAGGTCGCAATCTCATATCCTCTATTTGATCATATCTATAGCTCCTTCGATTACACTGCCCCTATATCAACGAATATAAATTTTGTTTTAATACTTATATATATCAACGCAGATTCTCCCTTACAATACGACGAAGTTTAAATACACAATTACCATATTTTTATTACAACGATGCTTGAATATTTATTATCATAGATTCATATTTCTTTTATAATATATAATATATACGACGAAGTTCCATTATTTATCAACGCAGATTCTCCCTTACAATACGACGAAGTTTAAATACACAATTACCATATTTTTATTACAACGATGCTTCAATATTTATTAACATAGATTCATATTTATCTTTATTCATTATTCGACGAAGTTTCTAATAAATTATCGTAGATATAGTTACCATCCCTTAAACTTATCTCCTGCTAACGTTTTCTTATACACATAATCACCTAGAGTTTATTCATATTGCTTCCTTCACCTATATTTAATATCTCCTTTCCTATTTTATTTTTATTTTTCAATATCCAGTTCTCCTGGATACATGTCATATTATTGCCTGTGTCTATTAATGCCTGTAAACTTGTTTCCTCTATTTAATTTCTATTCCTGGGTTTCTGATTGTCTTAGTTTTCCGATTGACTGTGGGCACCATACTCTTTTCCTGTCCCCACGCCTGTCCTTGCCTTAACACCATTTACATCTCCATTGTATCTTTCCTCTGCTTCATAAGTTCTATTTTCTCTGTTATTCTCATATTTAAATTCCATCTCCCATTTTCCAAACTCGAGTTGTGCCTCCACATTCATTAACATATCCGTACCTCTGATAAATTTTCTCAATAAGCCTTGAGACGGATATTTAACTCCTCCTATTTCTCCTATTACCATCTTCATTTTATTAAGCTTTTCAATCTCCTTATTAGTTGCGGTTTGAATGGTTAAATTTTT
>JBAIZL010000002.1:208351103-208506103 GCA_036971475.1 Prosapia bicincta | reverse complement strand
CACACATTAAAATTATGTGAGTAAGCAATCCGATACTGCAGTATCGTCCCTCAACATCACCTCTAAATTCCCTTGAGTATTAAAATATTGATGATCTTTGGTCAAACCATCACAATTAAGCACTGACATTGATTGTAGCTCCACAGAACTCACATATTGGTGGATCCTCACAAAGTGTCATACATATAGCCATAAGTTAAAAAGAAGTACTCAAACTAGCACGAGTAGCCCAATACTTTCTCTCTACGTTTTGAACAAGCAGAAGACCTACATGGCCAGATGGTATCAGTCATTTTCCTCAGCTTGCAGTCTTTCACACATTGCCGTTTGTCATTTCAAGCAGTTAGTAATGAATGTTTCGCAAAACACACATAATCAGATGCCATAATTCATGGTGTAGTTGACAAGATACTTGTAGCAAACGCCACTGCTTCATTCACCTTATGTTTCTGGCCATCCTGCAGTGAGCAGGAATCCCACAAAATGTTACCCCAACACTTCTTAATAAATATTGTGTACTGCAGGGCAGTTGCAAAATGTCCGCAACTAAAGGATTCACAGAAAACTTTAATAGGATTCAAATCCAGAAGCCCAATTATATAATCAGAAAATCTAGATCTTTTAGGTAGTGCAAATACCTACATTTAAAGGCTATTAATGCAAAAAGAATGACAAAGTGTTCCACCGTAAATTCCACTACAGTCTGAGGCAAATTCATATGTAAATCCCCCAACATAAAATGCACCTGTTTAGAACCACCTGTGATAATAATTTTACTACAATGGTGGTATCTGTAAATTTCTAAAAACTTCTAATGGTAAACCACATCAGGAGTAATGTATACATCTAGACAATGAGACATTGAGGCCTGACATTTTTATTATCTATGAAGACATATAGCACATCGATCATCTGAATATAGTAGGAAGTTGCAAGTGATGGTTATTCAGAATGAGTTTATATGAATAATGATATTATTCATATTCTTATGCTTCATAGGACATTGTTATTCATTGTATTGCCCTTCAAGAAAGTTATTAAAAACTATTTGGAATACCGGATGTTTTGATTTGATTCGAAGACCAGAAATGTAAGAGACGTCCTCTTGAAATAACAGGCTCCCGAGCTTCGACACGAAGATTAGGGGTTAGGCTCGATCTAAATACACCAGTAGCATGCCTAAGAGCAGACTGATGGACTGCATCGAGAGTTTTGAGAACTATAGGTAGTTGGATGAATAGCCTATACAAACATATTGTATGATATAATGATAATGTAATTGGAGTGAAGCATAGCAGTTTTGTCTGCTCCTCATAGCTCTTACTATACCCAATATCTTGTTACAATGACCCTACAAACTACGTGCATAAAAAAATCCATGAAGCTAAATTCCATCAAGAAAACGCATAGGCTCCTGGTGTTACCTATGACGACTAAATGCCACACAATGGGTTTTCACAGCAAAAAATTTATATCCTGTAATTTAGATCATTCTTCTATTCTGTATAGTACTATTTGCATAGATCTTTTCACTGATGCTATACTACAAACAGACACATACAATAAATAACATCTATGAATAAAGGATAGTGAATTGGAGACTGTACATTAGCAATGATATTTTTATCACTCAGCATTCTTCTACATGCTGTTAATTATATCATGCTTTTTTTAAAATCATAGCTGTTAGGTGTTGTGCCAATACGGAAAAACCTATTAGACAAAAAAATTTTAGTGAATGGAAGAATATTACCTTGTATATCCAACGATTTTCAAGTGTTTAGCTTCCTCTTTCTACATGTCATATTGTATGCCTTCTCAAGATTGAAGAAAACCATGACGATTGTTTGATGGAAAAGAAAGGCATTTTGAATAGCTGACTAAAAAATTAATTGGTCAATGGATGAAACCACACTGTTCTTTACTAAGGATCTCTTTGTTTTTTTAGGTACAAACAAGATGGCTGATGACCATCTTCTCCAGTAGTTTGAACAAAGTGCTTGTTCTATTGGAGCATTGGAGTATAGCTACTGTTCTATAGAGATTGGACTATAACTACTGGGATTGTTTTTGTCGTTACTTTGATTCCAAAGTAGAATTTACTGATGCTTATAACCATACATTGGGATAACAATGCCCCTGAAGTAGAACTAGTTTTGCCAATAACGGTAGATGTTTAATCATGGAGTATACATTGCAATCAAGATATCCTGGTATCCAAGGTACAGAATCCTTCATTAGCTAGACACCTGCCTCTAATTTTGAGAATGCATCCCCATTGGCTTTTTCTAGGATTCAATGTGGTTGTCAAGCATAACCGACTGAGGAGTCATATAAACTGATCTTTCGTGCCAATTAAATCGTGTGGGACTGACCATGTGCTCTTTGTAGCCAAAAGAAGACCGCATATCAAAAGATCGACAATTGTCTATTCAGCTGTAGATGTTGGTAAGTTGAGTAGGAGAATCACAGTTTAGCAGACATAAATCTATTTCACTCCTAATAATCTACTCAAGATTCCCTCGAGAGTTTCAATCTCTAAGGAAAATATTGAGCAATTATCGAACAACAGAAATGGAGTTGGTAACTGACTTATTAAGTTTACTAAATCAGCATGTTGAAAGTTGTAATTTGTTAACAAGTAAATCCAACAAATGGCAAAGCCATATGAAACAGCTGTTTAAATAGCTAGTGCGTATAGGGAAGTTATTTCAGAGAAACATCATCAATACATCCATAGGTTTAAATAGCTATACCATCTCTTGATAGATCTCTTTTTTAACATAGTCTAACCTAGAAAACTTAATATATTTTATACAGTAAATTTAGAGATTCATGGAGATGTATTTCTTAAAGACATGAAAATCAGAGACTCGTCTCTCACGATTACCATTAGATCCTCCATTGGACTCTTAAAGCCGTTGACATTCCATTGTATCACTGATATTACAGGATGACATGAGTTTTAATTTAGGAAAGGCAATGTCTGACTTTAATTGATGTTTTTTGTTTTACCAGACCTACTACGAGACCTGGAATTCTCAGATTCCATATTCACATGTTCAGGGATGGAATCCTAGGATTTTTTTTATTTATGAGGAAATAGTTTTGCCATGACCTACTTTGATTAGTTGTTTTAGCCCCAGTTGCTAGTGGTGGCGATTTTGTTGGTTATATAACTAAAGTAAGATTATCAATGTCTTTATTACTTACTAACCTAGAACCTGAATATTTATTACTGAAAGGCAAATTCTTTTGGCTGGAATCACAGGTTTTGGTCAAAAATTACTTCTTCTAGAGGAAGAGCTCAGTAAAATAGGAAAATAGTGTGACTTGTTTACAGATTGTCCGAGAGTGAAAGAAGGTCCATTTGTCACTGGCGAATAGAGCAAGTAATTTGGTCCATTAAAATTCAATTTCTTTTACTCCGTCTTGAGAAAAATTAACACATTCAGTTCCATGAATTGCATAAGAAAATTATAATATTGACAACATTTTTTATTAATCTAATTTTATGTCAAATTATTGAATATTAGATTAAAATTGATTTTAATATTATAATTGTCATCCTCAGAATCATTACTGCTAAAAAGACTTTTGTAGAATTGTCTGCAATAATTAGGTGAGGTCTCATTGAAATTCATTGAACTCAATTCATGTTTGATTTTTTTTGTCGCTTCCATACAGTTTGTACAGGACAACTTAGTAGCAGCGGTAAAAGTAGTAGTATAGGATATTTGTGGCAGGTTTAAATATCTTCCTTATTCTGGAAAATGACATCCTGTTCTTAGCCATGATGCTCAGGAATGCCTTCTCCTCCTTGAAGTTAGGAGAGGTGCAAGATCACATCAGGTAATCATTACCACAGTTCAGTAAATTACATTAACATTAAGTAAATATTACTAACATTAAGTAAATTGAAATACTAGTTGAAGCTATATACATGAAATTTCAGTTAAAAGACTAATTGTCAACAGAAGGTGCTTGGTCTTGTGTTGCAAAACATAGCTGGTTCAAAAGGTGGAATTTAATCTGGTGATGAAAAATAGATCTAAACACACACAGTAGCCATGATCAGTGTTAGTGTTGTGTAAAAGTATTTCACATTATGTATAGCATAACATTGTGTGTTATAAAAGGCAGCCTTATTTATACAATCTTGTCATCCACAGTGACGAAGATAAGAAGGGATTGCAATGTTTGGGTGGAGGAAGAAAATGGCTATTATTCTCAGGAGGTTTGGAGCTGTTTGATAAGACATTTGAAAATGTGAACACAGCCAAGAAAGCCATTATATGATCTGAAAGCTGCAGTGGACAAAACCGAAAAATCAAAATTGTTCTCCTGAGAAACTCATGCCTCACTACAAGTCTTAAGTCATTAGAAGTTTATTGCCTGGCCTCAGCATCTTACTTAAGTCAGTGACTTTGAAAGTGTGAAGTGTCCAATGAAGTTTCAACAAAGAATGTACAAGGTAAACAACTACCTAAAAGTCATGGAAATCTGCAAGAAAAAACCCCTTCCTTGTACGTAGAATGACAAGTCAAGACTTTTTAACACAAAAGATTTTAAAAAATAAATTGTCAACCACAAAAAACTAACCAAATCAAAATAAATTGGTTGAAACCAAAAGGAATAAGAAGTATTCATAAAGACGAACCCTTCAGCCTCTTTATTACACTTATTTTCATGGCAAACAAAAGTTAAAGTCCATTTAGAGAGAAAAACCAAACGAGAGAAGCTTTCTCTATCTGATTCAGTACTTCGTGAACACCTAAAACCACTATGGCCTGACAGTAGGCCAACATCCTGCATCTAAACTAAATGACATTAGGCCACTAATAAACTTAATGCCTAACAGATTGCAGACCATTCTACAATTAGCAGTAATGATTCTGAAAATGACATTGAAGGATTTAATAGTCTGTCAGATTTTGAAGTTTAAATAGAAGAGTTTTCAGCTTCAAGAAAATGGTTTATCCAACTGGATGAATCAATTTAGCCTAATATTGAGAAAAACATTGTAATTGATTGTAAAGTTTAAGAAAACAATCTATTTTTTTACTTTTGACTAAAAGTTTAATATAATTTTGAATACTAACAACATTCTACATAGTTAACATTTTAAAATAATTTGAGTCTACTGATATTTTATTGTAAATCTTAAGGGCTTTCCTAATACAAATATTGCAATAATATTTTACTGTTTTCAATCCTTTCTACTTGTAACTAGGGAATTTTGTTACACATAACTAGACTAAAAGAACTAGCAATGAAAAAGGTCTAATCTTCTGTTGCATAACCAAAAATAAATTTGTTTCTAGCGTTACTAGACAGCACCTGTCACTATTTTTTTCTAGTTTATTTTTTGGAGCAAGGTTGTGAAACTTCACATTCATAACTTCACATTTATTTAACTGATTTTCTAAAATAACTCTAGTTTTATAGAGATATACTGATTTTTAATAGTAACTGAACTATGAAGGGTTATATCTTAAAAACCATTAATCACTTTAACATTAATGACTAATTAAGATTCACCGAACGTAATGGAGTACAATATTCAAGAGTTTAAAAATCATTGTTGGCACTTGGTCTAGTGATGTAGAACACCATTTATTTATAGGTACATACATCAAAGTTTGTTGTAAAAGATGAACAACAAAATTGTTTATAACTTGCAATTTTTGAGTTGTACAACTTGAGGTTTTTTTATTAAAATACTACTATTAGTATCACTATTGAAACTACTATCAGTAAGTAGGGGTTGTTTGCCAAGTGATACCAAAAGTAGTATTTTAAAATTGTTTATGTTTTTAAATCTTTTCCAGATAAGTAATTAATTATTTCTCATTAAATAAATTATAAACTGAATGTAATTTGACAATAATCTTTAAATGAAATGTTCTAGTAAATAGTCTGGTAAGTATTAACCCTGCAATGGCTATACCTAACAATTATAATGCATTTACAAACCACACAACTACTGAAACATGATTGTAGTACAGTGCAATCTCGGCAATCTGAACTTCAATACTTCAAAGACTCCATTCATTTGAACCAAACAGACAAAAAAAACCCTGTTTTGTATAGAACCCTTAGTCCCTGAGGTTAGGGGAAAGAGAGAGGGAGAAAGAAATTCTATGAAAAACGTGCAGGTATACAATTGGATTTCCTGGAATTGTTTTCTGTTGTTCTCTTTCATAGTTATCAGATGAATCCCCTATCATTCAATAAGTAGAGTGGGATATCAGTGAAATTAGTCAGTCTTATTTTTGCTTTTCAAGTATTCAGTGGCGAGTTAAAATGAATGAAAAAAAATGTAAAACACTCTCTTTGGGTGACAAGTGCGCCATCTTATTACATCTCAACAATGAAGATACTTCTTCCAATCTGGCCCTTGAGCTTAATGTTGGTAAGACGACAGTTTATTTATTTTTTTTAAATCGTGTAGAAATTCGTTCTGAAGAAGGAAAGGTCTTTCTAAGAAAAATCGTGCATCAGCTTCTGAAGAAGATACACATTGGAGAAAGACAATGTTCACAAGTACTTATTCACTCCTTGATGTTGCTATTTATAACGGATTTTTACAGAAATGTTCGTTTCACATTTGAATCTTTTTTACATCATTTTTTCTTAATACATACATAGGTACTTTCTGTAGTCCGAACTTTCCAGTAATCCGAACAACCCCCTGCACCAATTAATTTGGATTGCCGAGATTGAATTGTATATTCTATCAAGGTTCAGCAATTTCATTGTTGTGCCTTCATATTTACTGATGTTTCATTGTCCATTTTAAAGAGTAATATTTCACATGTAAATATTAATGAATATAAACTCATTACTATAGTTTCTCAGGTTTACACACACGTCAAATGGCATTATTGTCTTACTAGTAGAGATCAGAAATATAAAGAAAGGGATTCTAAAATACCCTCTAACAACCTAGGGAGTCACCATTTAAACTTGTTTTTATCTTTTTTTTTCAAGGCAATGTGATATTTATTGGCAAAGGAGATCAGTATATATAAATTTTATAAAAAATAATAGGACTTCTGCTAACATGGGCAAAGGATTTTCAATGCTCCAAAGAAGCCTTTTTCATTTTGCATGTTTTGTCCATTGTATTTCAGAAAAACTTGAGAAAAGTTTTTCCTTTTTAATTTTATAAAAATATGAATGGTAGCATTTTATGAATACTTTCCCAAATCATCAACTTTTTCAGTCTAATTTATATTATTATTTAATTTATAAATGTATAATATTGGTTCTGTTATGATTTTATTTTAAAATATTATACAATGCACTTTATTTATATCTGTAACTTTTTTAAACAGTTGTGAGGCAAACTTTAAAAAATAACTTGGAAGTTAGAGATACATGAGAAACAGTTGAATTCAATAATGGTAACTTCATAAGTTTGTATTACTTGTAATCTGCAAGAATAAATCTGAATGGCCTAATTTTATATCAATAATATAACCTTTTAGCCTCTTCAATCAATATCAGTTTTGCAACACTAAATATATGTTAATAAATTTTCTACCCAGATTTATAACCATATATTCATTTACACTTTTATGTGATGTTTTTACTATTTGCGTTTCATAAAATTTTAAATACATATTCAATCTAGTGTGAAGTAGAAAGAAAGATCATTGTTACACAGACTCACACACATACAAACACATTGGAGATCTCTCTTTCTCTCAAAAAATTTTTTTTCCTATTTTCCAGTACAGCATTCTATCTGCTTATTATATTCTTAAGGCCTCGGTAATTTTTTTCTAAACCACTGTGTTTCAAGAGCTACTTATATCTTGCAGTCTTTGTGTTCAACTTCTTGAGATTTTTCATGATATCACATGACAAAAAACACTATTTACTGATATTTTTCAGCTGACGACTTTTGCACTAGATCAGTGCATTGTTTAATGCTATGTGTCCTGGACAAGAAACGCGTCTACTGAAAAATATCAGTAAGTGGTTTTTATACCCACTGATATCTATAGCACAAATTACTTATTATATATTTAAAGGAAAAATATACATGGCAAAACAGCACATACATAAATTATTTTTTGTGTTTATAGAGATAATGTACATAAACTATCCTAACATGATAAATTCTTTAGTTCTAGGAAAATCAACTCATTTATCAATAAGTAGCACCATATGGCCATTTGAAAAAATCAATAATTAAGGTTTTAGTTTTAAATTGTTTTCTCACATTTCATTATAAATAACATTATTACCTAAAAAAAAAAAACATTCAATGTTTAACAACAACTATTATATGTGTACAAAATGTATCACTGTATTGAATGTATTAAAGTTGATTGTTGAAATCCTCTTGATTTAACTCATTAAATCTTAAGTAACTATTTAAAGAAGTAAGTGAAAACTACTGTGTTGATATTATAAAAAACTTACTGTGTTGATGCGTTTGAAAGTTATTTAATTGGTTAAGCCTAACCTGCTACTTGTTCAGCATTCAGTATTGAAGATTCTGTGTCCAAAAGTATATTTGACGTTTGTTTTTGATCGTATTTTTTGAAGTGTGAGTTGTATTTAAGTTCTTTGTTTAAGCGTGTTAATTTATTTTTATTAAATTTAATGTTTGTGGTGTTTATTAGTGGAATAGCCAGGAGGGCCAGGAGGATCGAAACTCCTTCTCCCGAAACATTAACAGAAGATCAGGAATTCATATTTCTTGTAAGTAGTCACAGTAAAATTATTAATACAAACTCATGTGTGGCTTATTTTCAAATATAGAATAAACATTGATCCGGATAATTAACTAACTTTAATAATAAGGATTTGTCAATTTTAAGTAACGTAATGCATTAGCATTTAATACTCACGTATCACATTTTAGCCTCACATCAACACAGAGAAGTTTTATAGGAGAACATTAATTTCACCATCTATAGACACAGTAATTTCTGGTCTTGTAGATGGGTTTGGTATAAACAACCCCTTAAAAGGCATTGATGCACTACTAACAAAAAATGCAGATACAACCAATTTAAAGTTGTTAAGTAGCCTTGAACTGCTCTATGAAGATAGAAAATCACAATCAATTATTGAATCTATGTACCTACTGTGGTGTGAAAAAAATGCTGTAATGTACAAGACAATGATAAACCAAAACCAATTATGACCATCTTGGACAGCTGTGATCAACTATTCTACCCTAACATAAGATACTTGTTGTGGGTTCTTGCAACTTTCCCAGTATCTACAGCTGAGGTTGAAAGATCATTTTCAACACTGAAGAGGATAAAAACGTACCTTGAACATTCCATGAAAATGATCAACTTACGGGATTATCTCAGCTATCAGTGCATTACCCAGTTTCCATAACAACAGACGAGGTACTTGATGAGATGGCAAAATCAGGTAAGAGAAGAATTTTCTTGTAAGATGAACTCAGAAGATTATTTGTTTAGTTAGTGTTTGAACCAAATTCCCATTCTAATTTGAATAAAGTGTTGTTTTTAAAATGTTTGTTTATTCAGTATTAACCTTGAATTAATAAAAAGTTTCATGCAATAAACTGTTGCTTAAAGGCAGTGTATTTTTTTTTTTCTAAAGGAACAGCTCGGATCCTCCTTTCTCTGGTGGTTATAACACACCTCACTCCTGTTATAATTTCTTGGATACACCACTGGTTTTTACTATGGATGAGTGAAACTCATGGTTGTTATTGAAAGTGATATTGTTTTGAGGTGAGAGATAATGTAATTTTAGCTTTTGTTTGTATGTGATAATTTGTTGTTATTTGTGTCTTTAATTGTGTTGTTAATCTATTTTAAAATGTAGTCATTTAATATGTTTTTTGTTAACACTACGTGACAGATAAAGAAAACATATTAAATGACCACACACATTTTGAAGCCAACACCCTGTATCATTACATAGCACAGAATCAACTTAACCCACCCCCTCTTCATTCATAAATCTCATACCAACAACCTTTGTACCTTGCATGGCACCACCAGTATAAGTTTTGCTTTATAAAAGGAATGATTGTTTCAAAGCGTGTCAGCAAGTAAGCCCTTAAGTATTCACTTAGGTAAGTATTATTAATTATAGTTATATTACTTATGACAGAAAGTAGCCCTGATTGGTTTATGACAGCTCTCATGTAACCCTGCTATATCAACCCAATAGGGTCAACATTGCAGTTAAGTATGTTGATTACTTTCTTGGTGTTTTTGGTGAGAAAGGGCAGACTAGAAGAGGTGTCCACTAAGACATCCACAAAAATTAGTACAATACAATTAAATATTAAATAACAACAACAATAAGTATAGAAACTCATTAATTGATAACCTAACGCACAATATTTTTTTAAATTAGAAAATAACATGAGAAAAATCATCACACTCAAATACATAAATAACTGAAAAATTTGATCACTAATAATTTATAGAATTAGGGTTAAAAGGGTTCAGAATTTATGGCTAAACCAAAACAACACAGCACACACACACAATTAACTTTAAACAGCAGGCATATGTGCAAAATAAACTTAGAACTTTTATAAGTATTATATTGGGCAAACAGGATGTCATTTTCTATTATATCTATAATATTACATCTATAATATCTATTCAAAGAACATGTACAATCAATTAAATGTTACACTGACTCAGCTTTGTTAACCACATAATAGAAACCGCTGAGATTCAGACGGTCGCAGATCCAGAAAAATAATTTTGGGAGGGCTGTTGATTGGGAGGAGGGTAAGAGACCCTTGCCATGAATATATATATAGGAAATATGGTAGTTATAGTGTAAGTATCTTCTATCTGAGGAATATAGTTATATCCCTACTCTGTGACAATACACAATCATTAAAAACCATCATTTTCATACACTAAAATCTTTTACATTTTCAGGTTTATTAGTACATTAGGGCCTAATTGCATTTTTTATATTATGAATTATATGGAGAACAGGCACCACATTTCAATTTATACCAGAAACCAACCTATTTATTACATTGTGTGTGGCCATATTTATTAATAATTATAGTATAGTATTATAGTGATTAATATAACCTTGTAAATATATTTTTCTAATTAATTAGATTTAAATCAGGGCTGAATGGCTAAACACTAACACTGGAAATGGCATTTTATTTTATTATGAATATAAAATACTATGGTATTATTTTATAGTTTAAAAATTTTGAATATTTTGGGGGCTTAGATCTGCCAATACTTTACATAATCATCCCCTACAACCAATAACTTTCCTATGCCCACAAAAAAGCCACATTTGAGCAATAGAAAAAATGTATAAAAAAAAAATAAGTTAAACGGACAAAACCAGTAATATCCTTACCACTATCTATTGGACATTGCCTAGTATGTTCAAAAACATTTTGCTCAGTAAGTTTCGTCATAAATTTACTTTGGTAAAAATATAGTCGTAATGATGTTGGTGTTGAAAATTTTTTTGTTATTATATTACTTGTTTTAATGTGTAGAACTTTTTTCCGCGGAAAATAAGGAAAGTTACTTTTTTCACATTTTAAATGTTAAGTTGTATTAGCATGTATAGCGTAAACGAGTCTTATTGATATTATTTAAAAAAAATTTATTTCTTTAATTACTCATTTCAATGTGTAGAACACTAATATAAACTTTTTTCCACAGAAAATACAGAGTTAATTTTTCTGCACATTTTCAATGTTAGTCTGTAACAACATGTATAGAGTGAACTGTACAGTGCACTGCGTCAAAGTCAGTTAATTTTATTACTAAACTTAAAATCTAAAAATTTAACTTTTGGTTATAATTTTATACAACATGACTATATACCTACGAAGTAACCAGTTATGATAGATTTGGTTATAATGTTATTTAACTTTACTATCCACCTATATTGAAATATGAAGTATTCAGTCAGGATATATTTCGTTATAGTTTTATACAACATTACTCTATATGCCTACATTAAAATATACCTATGAAGTGTCAAGTCAGGATATATTTGTTTATAATTATATACAACATTACTATCTACCTATATTAAAATATTTCTATAAAGAATCCAATCAAGATAGATTTGGTTGTAATTTTCTGTATCGGCAATAAGTCTAAACATTTACCAAAATTACAACCAAACCTATCCTGACTGAATACTTCGTATGTATTCTTTAACACAGGTAGATAGTAATGTTAAATAAAATTATTACCAAATCTATCCTGACTGGATACTTCGTAGGTATATTTTAATATAGGTAGGTAGCAATATTGAATAAAATTATAACCAAATCTATCCTAACTGGATACTTCGTAGGTATATTTTAATATAGGTATATAGTAATGATGTATAAAATTACAAATCTAGACGTAGTGCAGTGCGCTTTAGCTACTGTGCGCCCGGTTCACGCTATAGGCCAACATGTCTTTACAAATTAACATTTAAAATGTGAAAAAAGTAACTTTCTGTACTTTCCGTGGAAAAAAATTTGATATTCGTGTTCTACACATTAAAACGAGTAATATAATTTTAAAAAATTTCAACACCAACGTCATTAAGACTATATTTTTACCTTTACTTTAATTATAAATTCAGCAAAATTTTTGGTAATAAATTTAATGATAAAGGTTTTGTGTATCATTGTCAAAAAAAAACTCACACAAGTTAAATTCATTCCTATCCCTCATTATCAATAATTGATAAACTGATCATCTTTAAAAACATATAAAAAAAGATGTGTAAATTAGTTCCAATGGATGACAGAACATGCTGTTAGGAAAATTACTATTAGTATGGTCTCAAAGCATATTAGTAAATAACAATTAGATGTAATTTAGCCTTCAAAAATTCATTCTTAATAATGGCTGCACAAGATTTGGTGAAAATTTGATCAGTTGATAAAAATTTTCTCTGGAACATAAAAAACTAGTCGCTGTCATCAAAAAACAATTCAAATGTCCAAAAGAAACTGAAAATTAACCTCACTTTTTATAAACACAACATTAACTTTTGACAGTTCAACAAAGATATAACCAACTAAATTTCGTAACGAAAATATAAATAGTTCGTCCTCGTTATCTTACCTCTGTAGATGTTTGTGAATTTTCTGGAGGAATCAATTCATCAAAACTCTCAACAAAGCCATCTATAGCCTGTTGGAAATCACTGTCCGTAAATACCTCATCTTGAAATAAAATAATAAGAGCAAACAAAAATTTTAATAAAACCATAATTGCAATTAAAACGTTTCCTCTTACTCCTAAAACTGACTCAAAAGAAAAAAGGTTTAAATATTTATATTATACAGAACTGTCATACTCTCCCTCTACTGTCAAATTTCCTCATTTTGAAGAATAAACAACACATGTTGCACTGTTGCCATAGTTGCCACATTATTTTAACTATAATCATAGATTTACTTCAAATGAGTATAGATTGTCCCATGGCATACCAAAGATTCAAATTGTATTTCATTAAAGTGAACAGAGATTTTAAGTGCACTCATTATGAATTACAGTTTAAAACCATATCATTCAAATCCTTTTCTTTTAAATCTTAATGATTGTACTACACGGTTTTAGTAAAACTCCTCTATTTAATTCCTCCTTTAATTCAATGTTATGCTTGATTTAAAGATAAGTTTCAAGAATTCTTTACGGATATTTCACATAAATGCGTGATTTTATACATATATCCTAAGAAACTTACAAATCACAAACTTTTCCAATTACTAAATCTTCTCGATCAGATTTGAACGCCGTAGAGTCAAAAGATCATTAGAAGAGTTTCATTCTACAATATGGTAGTTTTTCGTACAGTGACCTCGCAGTCTTATTTATAAATTCTTTAAAAGTTCATAATTACTGATTTAGGGCATCAAAACTCGACATAAATTATGTTGATAACTAATTAACAATAATAAATCCTAGGGCTTTTATATATACTCCCAATGGGCACCACTCCCATTTCAATAACCAATACCAGAGCTAGGCGAAGGAACGTGGCCTCGCTCCTAACCCATGTTACAGATCTAGCAATAATATGCTAATAAAATGCAGAGTTCTAACTAAAGCAATACTTATAACTTGCAGTGTGTTTGTTGTACATAATGAGGTTTTTCTTATATATTACACGTTTGGTATTAACACAAAATCTGGTGGTAGGCCACAAAACACTACTTCCTGGTATTTTTCAGCAGATGCGTTTCAGACTAGGTCAGTGATATGTTCAATGCAGTGTCAGGGACAAGACTGTTGCTGAGGTGTGTTGTGTTGGTGTGACTCTATGGTGTATTGGGGTTGTGTGGTGTATTTTTGTTCATAGAGTAGTTTTTAATTATGTGTTCAAATATTGTATATGATTGTGACTGTGCTTTCTCATTTAGAAAGTGTTGGATTACTTTGTATATCTCAGTTTTCTGTTGTGTTTAGTTTGTAGCTTCATTGTGTAGTGTATGTATAGGATTTTTATATTAGTGTCTATATTGGTGTGTGAGTGTAATGTGTTTTGGATAGGGCGAAATTTGATTTGGGTCAACGTATATTTTGTGATATCTTAATATATGAATTTTTGTGTTTGTGTGTACTTGTTGTTTTTTGTGGCTATGTGTTTAGTACAAGTTTAGTTGCATTTCTAGAAGTTTGTAATTTGCCGCGGCTTCTAACAGCTGCGCTGAATGTTATAGTGCAAACGCCTAGTCTAAGCGTTTGTTCCAGTTTTCTAGACTAGTTTCCTTATTGCGCAATTGTGTGCCAGTCTTTTCCTTGTTGTAGTTGAAGTGAATAGTTTTTAGGGCTTGGTTACACCGCGAAGCAGAGCCGCCGTAAATCGTTCATAACCGCGATTAAATGTTGAACCGCGAGTTGAATCCATTAACTTAATGACGCAAACGCTTTCTAACTATAAATTAACGACGTTAGCCGCAATGAAACCAATTTAAACCGCTTTCTTTGTACAAGTGCAATTTTTTAGGTTAACCTCGTGTTCGTCTAAGCCACTGTTCGAGAATATTCGTTTTGTCACTTCAGGACTTCACACAGGCCTGTGACGACCAACGACTCATCGCTTCACCAGCACCGCATACATTTGGATTGGTAAGTGGCATAGACTTAACTTTGACTCATAAACTTGTGTTATTTCTTTTAATTATCTTTTTAGTGCTAAACTTAAATTCAGTGTTGTTTTATTAGTAAAGTAGACCTCGTACTGCTACAGAAATTAACGAGGTGGTCTTCCGGACTTTATTGTGCAACCTCTTACGATTTTGAATTACCGTCATGTTCTGTTAAGAATTCATCTTTTTCTTTCTTTAGTTTCCGCTACCGAAACTATACATGGTCCTCACCGGCCGGATAATTTAAACTGCACAGCTATAGAAGACAGTTTATTGCAAATTTCCTTAATAAATCATCTTCAAAATTTCCTTAATAAGTCTTCTTTAAGTACCAATAAAAATGTCAATTAATGCAGATTATTATTTGTCCAAATTAAACAACATCATTGAGGACCTGAAAAAGGTCATTGACATAATCGGTGGAAATGAAATCCCAGAAGGACTCATTAGTGAAATCCGATGCATCCACAGCAATTTTATTGACACATATGAATACATGGAAAAAACTTTTGAGCATCAAGTCGCTGAAACTTCAGAGAAGGCGTTTCAAATGAAAACCAAATTTCAACTTTTTATTTACCTATTCTAGCAAAATGGCCAGGCATTATAAATTCAGAGCATAAAGAAATTTCACCTGTTAACCTCCCTACCAATTGTATCAGTTTGCCAAGCCTACAAGTACCCACTTTCTAGGTGACAACAATGAATGGACGGGCTTTATCACTATGTTCGACTCAATGATTCACTCAAATGTTAATCTTACCGCAGTGCAAAAATTTCAATATTTGAAATCAACTTTAAAAGGCGATGCCTTAGCAATTATTACTGGTTTGCCAATTTCTGAAAATAATTATGAAATAGCTTACAATGCATTAAGAAACCGCTACACAAACCCACGCAGGCTAGCTGATCATTATTTTAAACAAATCAAGGAATTTAAATCAATGAAAACCGCTTCTCAGGCGGAACTTAACCACTTCTTAACTGCACACTCTAACGCAGTATGTGCCTTGAAAGCCATTAACCAACCGGACTTGGCAGATTTTTTATTGTTTCAGTTATCAGTAAATAATTTAGATCCGAGCACTCAATTTTGAAACCAGGTTAGGAACTAACACCATGCCTACATACATAGCTTAAATGATTTTGTGACTGAACAAGCTAGAGCAATGGAATTGCTAAATCAGCCATCTACTTCAACCACGACTAACACTAGCCAACAACCTCGATTGGTCTCCTCATTAAACGAACCTGACTCAATTAATACGCCTCATCAAATTGAGAGTCCAACACCGCAAGCTGAATACCCCACTAGACTCATGACGCTGATATTGACGACCGCAGCTGCTAGAAATAACCCCGCCGACTATGCAGATGAATCCGCAGGGCTGAATGAAGGTCACCACACTACAATGCCCCACTTCGCCAGGACTCAACAGCAGGCTCTGAGACCACAAGTGATCCGCCAACGCATATAGTCCAGCCGAAGAGCGCCCGCACCGCAACCAGCACCGTTTGTCAGACAAAATTTGCCCAGACCGCTCTTGTCTACTCGACCTACCAACCCGCCTCGTTACGATCCATCCGCAGCACAGTGTTTCTATTGTTCAGCCATTCACAATATCTTTCGTTGTCCAGACTTTCTCAAACTAAAAGCCCAGGAACGTCAAGAGTCTGTACGACATATGCAGCACTGTTTCAATTGTTTCGTCACCCACTACCAAAACAAATGCAAATCACTCAAGACTTGTAAACATTGCAACAGTAAACATCACTCCTTGCTACATGACTCTAACTCAGTTTCGCCCCAACGACCGTACACGCATTGACACCCAAACTCAGCCAACAACGGTTACAATTCAACCACCAATAGAAAACTGCTTGCCAGCGCAGATAACATTAATGTCACTTCTGCCTTATTAGGCACAATTCAGATCATTGTAAATGATCATTTTGGAAATCCGCATATCCTTCTGGCAATCATTGATCCAGGCAGTCAAGTGTCTGTCATAACAAAAACCGCAACCGCACGTTTGAGCTTACCTACTAGGAAATCAAATATTTCTCTTGTCGGAGTCGCTTTTCAAACCACACATATATCAGAATATTTGTCCCTACAAATCTCTTCTAGATATGCCTCAAATTTCAAACTTGATGTAGAAGCTGCGGCACTACCTCACATCACTGACCCTCTTCCATCAACTGCACTATCACCCAGTATACACGCACACTACAGTTATCTCCCACTTGCTGACCCTCACTTTGACACTCCTGTCCAAATTGACTTAATACTAGGATCTGACGTATTTAACCGCAGTCTTATCAATGAACCACAGACCATAATCAAAGGTCAACCTGCTGCTCTAAACACCTTCTTCGGATGGATTATTTTGGGGTCTTTTCCCGACCATCTATGTCGTCAAACTCTTGCTCTCACTGCAAGATTAGCCGCTACGACTCTGCACGTCGATCCATGGAGAGCAAAGAAGTCATCCGCCCCAATAAAGAAACTCAACGCTACAAGGACTTACGCAAGGTTACCACTACCAGTGGCTCCGTTAGAAGAGTTCAGCCAGTCAACCATATCACCTAGTCGACGCCTCCGGACTGCTCATGGTGGACGGCAGAGTTCATCAGCCTCCACGCAATCACCCCTTTCAGCAAATCTAATCAATTCTCAACCGCAGCCCCATGCCTTTCTTTCTTCCCACTAGCGAATCCTCATTCTTCTTACCCCAAATCGTCTAATTGGTCTTCATAATTTTTAAATTGCAGCTGGCTTTGAGAACTTACACAGATTTATATATTGTATTGTTTATTTAATTTAGAAGTAAATTAGCAGATAGTTTATTCTATAAAATTTTATTCATAAGTAATTGTTTGAAAATTATATCAACTTACTGTGCTGACGAGTTTCAAAACCTTCGTTTCAAAGACTAGGCTACCTGCTACTCAGGCAACATGTGGGTTTCATCACTGAAATGACTGTTTCGAAATGCGCCAGCACAATAAGTTGTTATAGTTCACTTAGTTTTTAAAAAAGAATTACATATGAAGTAATCAGTGAATTCAAGATGATTATAATATACTTTAAAATTTGACTCTTGAGCATTTAGAAATTTCAAATTTTTGGTTTCTTTAATTTTCAAAAGGAAGCCATTACAGGGTGTCTAGTGACAGGGAAAACCGGGAAAACCTGGAAAAGTCAGGGAATTTTAAGATTCTGGAAAATTCAGGGAAAATTTTAAAAAATCGGGAAAATATTTATTTTGATTAGAAACAAAACTATTAGCCATTGCTCTCGAATATTTGGTATTGTAAGCCAGCGGTTTAGGGGCAGGGCAGTCAGGAAATAACACTTCTTTATTTAGATGCCCATTATTTATTTGATAAGCCCGTTGCTATGACCTCAGAACTTATGTCAATAAATATTAAACGTGTCGAGTTGGTACAGCTGGGAAGTTTTAGCCTGGACCGTGGCCTTGGGGTGCGCAGTGGTTCTGTTATCATATGGACAGGTGGGGATAACAGATAACTCAGTCTGTTTCTGACCACACAGAACGCTGTGTAAACATTCGTAGCCAGCTATTTGTCTAGACTCGTGATAGTATGTGTTTTATTTGACGGTGATTATTTTTACACTGTTTATTTCAACATGGAAGGTTCCGGTTTTCATTGCCGTAGCGGGCAATCACGTCATGCAGATGTCGTCATTACCTTCCCTCCTTCCTTAGGATAAATATAAACTGAAAGATGAAGTGACAGAAGCAGAGATTATATGGTCCATGAATTTAGTAATGCAACACTTCTTTATGCAATGCAGAAGGTAGTGTGTGCCTCTTTCCAAGGATGTTCCCTGATAGCACCATTGCACAGAACATAAGATTGCGGAAAGATAAAATTTCCTATAGTGTTGTATTCGGTTTATCAAATTATTTTAAATTCAAATTCTAACTATGTAATTGGCTTTGATGAAAGTTTAAACAAAATATCACAAAGAGCCCAAATGGATTTGAGTGTTAGGTATTGGGATGCAGAGACGGATGAAATGAAAGCTCGATATTTTGGTTCTGTGTTCCTTACAGACACAAAAGCAAAAGAGTTACTCAATTAGTTCTTAAAAGGTGTTCAAAGTCTGGATTTATCCAAGATCCTTCAGGTATCAATGGATGGGCCCAATGTAAACTGGGCTTTCTATAGACAGAAAATGACCGAGAAAGATAGAAGAGCAGCTGAGAAGAGGAAAAATAATATTCAGCTGAAGGAACTGGAAGCTAAAAATGCAAAAGTGATGTCAGTTGCTACAAAAGAAATAGAACTTATATCTGAAGAGATTGAAAAACTAAAGCAAAAAAGCTAAGACAAGACAGTTGTATAAATTTGTTTATATTCTAAGTGTTATAAATATAGTGTAAATACAATTTAGAAAAGTCAGGGGAAACTCAGGGAATTTCTTCAAGCTATTTTACTAGACACCCTGGAAAAGTCAGGGAAAACTCAGGGAATTTCTTCAAGCTATTTTACTAGACACCCTGCATTACCAAAAGTTATTACTTTCAAAATTATCAAGAACAAAGTGATGCATCATGTCCTAACATGTTTTCATAGAAAATTTATAAGAACGCATAGTTTTATCAAATATTGTTTAATACTGTATAATGTTAAGCCACTTTTTTACTATTGCATGGTCAGTAATTTTATTTCAAAGGCATTATTAGGAAAAAGTATTTTATATACTAATATATATATGTATGTATGTATGTATTATAACTTGCACTTTTGGTGTATATCTTGAGGTTATTAAAATGATTCCTATTGATATCCCTTGGCAGTAATACCACTACTTAGATATTTTTCAGCAGACGTGTTTCACATTAGACATCACTGTGGGTCTGGGACTCTCAGCATTGAACAATACACTGATTTAGTGTGAAATGCGTCTGTTGTAAAATATCAATAAGTAGCAATTTTTTTGCCAAGTAATATCAATTGAAATATGTATTACACTTATATACTATTATTTTGCTACTACATACAGGTGAATAGAAAGAAAAAATAATAACTAAAAACACTTGTAAATATATTACACTTGCCTATAATAGCACTTACTTTATAATTGTTGAGGATGGCCGTTTTGGGAGATGTGTTCCATTGTCAACTCAGACATATTGGCCAAAACGGCAGTCTTCAACAATTATGAAGTAAGTGGTACCATAGACAAGTGTAACATATTTACTAGTGTTTTAGTAAAAAATTAGTAGCTCACCTGAGGATGGAATCAACAAATAAAAAATAATTATAATTCCACGCATATTTTCTGAGTACGATGTAAAACTCCAAAATGGAGCCCCATATTTTTATTAAATTTAACTGTCGATAAAATGGGTCGACATTCATTAAACATTTCAAAATAACATATCTACCAGAACCTTCACAGAAAGTGATCTTGTGGATAAGTCTGTATATCTCTTTGACAAAAACACCATGCCTAATTCAAGGAATAAAATTGGACAATAAGTTTTGTGTAATACTTGTGATTCCTTAAACGATTCAAATTCAGCCAAGAATCCTACCAACTTTAGAAAGTTTCTGTTATTAGGGAGAAATAAATCTTTAGTTTTCCTAAAAAAGCTAAGCACTGAGAAGAAGTGTTTTATTGTTACAGAATTTTGTTTAGAACACTGGTCCAATTTGAAATTCCAAATCAATAATATTTAACTAAAAACACTTGTACATATGTTAACACTTGTAATTAACTCACCTAAACAAATAAAAAATTCAAGATAGCTATGAAATGTGGTTTTCAAAAACTAGTAATATGGCTTAGTAATGATACTCGTATTATGTAGAAATATCTAAGCTAAAGACTTGATCTTTTTAAAAATATTTTTACTTACTGGAGCTTCTGTAAGCACCCCTCTTCCTACCTTTCTCTAATGGTGTCCACGAAAGCTGCAAAAAATAGTGATATAATCTAATAATAAGGTAGAGATATTTGAATATTAAAACACTTCTACTTTCTTTCCAACCCTATGCAAATAACCTTTTTTAATCCTTGTTGGCCCTTCCTATAGGGTTGAGATTTCTATTTCGTCTATTCTATGTAGCCTACAATTGGTTCCATATTAAATAAAACTTTTAGAATATGTTTGTAAAGTGAGATGGTGTTTAAATGCAGGTTAAAACCACCATTTGAGGTTTCCAACATTTAAAATGATTTTATTGTTTTAGAATGTGTTGTTTAACATGTGCAAAAAGGAAAAAGATTGAAAGTGAAGTAAATTATTACCAAACTCATTGAGTCAATTTGAATCTGCAACTAAAAAGCATGTAGTTTTCCACAGATGACCATTTCGGGTCCTGGAAGGAACCCTAAAACTTTTTAACAGGAATGTCCCTTAGGAACGTTGTAATATCTTGCTTTTGGATGTTTTCCACAAACTCCCATTGCTTTTCTTTCAACTATCTCTTCTGTTGCAAAAAAAATAGTTGCACAGAGCCAAATCGACACTAAGTGTGTTGCTTCAGTTTAGGAAGTTGGTAACAAGGACGTTAGTGTGGCTGGCTTCATTGTCATAGTGAAGCTTCACCGTGCTTTTGATGTCAGCCTTCACATGCTCTCAACCTGGAATCTCAATATCTAGACCACTTCTAGGTAAAAGGCTGAGCTGACAGTTTCTTCATGAAATGAAAACTTAAATAGATAATTCTTCGTTGCTGGACATTGTTGGGAGTCCAGAACGAGGTGAACGCTTTCTGCCATCTCCTTTCACGTAATACTGCAAAGCCACACTACACACTGGCAGAAAGTACTATTATGACTATGGGAATAGAATTCAAAATTACAATAACAGCAAAATATGAAACAAGAATTCCCTCTCAAAATTATAGTACCGATCATTTAAATTTTTCATGTATGGATGTAACAAAAATAACTTCGAAGGAATGTCGAAAAAAGAATAGATTTGACCACAAAAAACATTTTTCATTGTCACAGCTATATATTTTTTTCACAACTGTGATCGAAATTATATTAAAGAAAATGTACTATTAAGGGTTCCATGACTTCAAAATCACCATGAAATTTTACATAAGTAAACAGTGTCAATGAGTCTGGTGCTTTGATTGAGTTGAAAATAAAATCTTGTTAAATGGAGAATAATGTAAACCATAAATCTATAAGATGTGTACTTCACGTTTTTTCTGCTGAGAAGAAATGTTTTTATGAAGATCATCAAGAAACAATTTCCCCAAACAGGTACAAAAATGCACTTAACATTAAAGGCGTTAACAAGTCAACCTTTTAAAACAGCAATTGGAAAGAATTACAAAAATATAATTGTCATACCATGTCTTTCTGGTTAAATATATTTCAACCCAATTAGTCCTACTTCTGACTACTATATTTAAGAGTTGAATTCATATCTAATAAATAACCAAAGAAAAATATGTTTTAGGAAGGAGTAGGTAAACTCCTTACTTTTAATTACAGACAGGGTGTCTGTACTTATTTTATTGTTAGGAATTCATGGCATTTTAAATTTAGACGAGGTATGTAAAACTTTTAGTATGAGGGATGTTTGTTTATATATTATATGTAAGTTTGTAGGATGGTCTACTATAAGGGTAGATGATTGTCCTTTATTACCATTATTTTATAGACAGTATATTTCTATAACAAAGGAGTTCAGAATTACTTGGCTGGAAGTCATTATCTAAATAAATGTTTGCTTGATGCCAATGTTTTAAAGTGATGTAGTGCAATAATAGTGAGATTGAGTTTAATCTGGATAATATAGGGCTGAAGCATATTAATCCAAAATTGTGGGTTTATTTACCCCTTCAGCATAACAAGTAATATAAACAAAAATTGTTTAAAGCCAATTCCTACAATGGCTGACAAAGTAATATTTTATTTAAGTTATTAATTATTTAAGTATTATTAAATAATTACACATCTGTTTTACCACATAATCTATAACAAAATCAGCTGTTTTAAGAAATCATATATTATCACTTATTTTAAGAAAAATAGGAAGAATTAACCAAATTGCATACCTTGCCCCTTTTGTTAAAAGTTGTTCTTCCATTTAAAACTAAAACTAATTCATTATTAAATTTAATTAATGAATTAATATTAGGAAAAAACTATTAACATCAAGAGTCATCTACTGCAAGTTTAAAAGCAATGAATTTGAACATGAGTGGATGAATAAAAAGTATTTTTTAACAATTGATAATTTCTAAACAATATATATAGTGAAATTTCACGTTGTCCATTTGTTTCTGTTGCACTGACTTTATGAAATTACACGCAGTTTAAGGAGAAATATGTATGACGTCAACAAATACCAACATCACGGACCGAACATCCACACCAGAAAAATAAAGAAAATTAATTCAGTCATTCGACAATGGTCAAGTGACCGAAAGGTGCTTCATCACATAAGGTAAAATTATTGCACTTAGCAGTGGAAAAATTATTTACAAATAATAATAAAACTTCATACATATATATATTTTACGTTGTTGCAATAGTAATATACCAACTTCATATATATATATATATATATATATATATATATATATATATATATATATATATTTTTAGGTTAGTTTTGGTTGGTAAAGATTATTTAGATTTTTTGGACTAGGAGACTGACAGACTTACCTTGGTAAGAGTCCACTCTGTAGTCTTGAAATAGAAACACTTAATCAATGATATATTTCAACCACACAGTGGTATCTGTTTTATTTCATTCTCTCATATTTCTTTTTGTGTTTTTTCTTTGATTGACAAAGACCACTGTGTGGTTGAAATATATCATTGATTAAGTGCTTTTATGTGTTTCTATTTCAAGACTACAGAGTGGACTCTTACCAAGGTAAGTCTGTCAGTCTCCTAGTCCAATATATATATATATATATAGATTTTTTGGACTAGGAGACTGACAGACTTACCTTGGTAAGAGTCCACACTGTAGTCTTGAAATAGAAACACATAAAAGCACTTAAACAATGATATATTTCAACCACACAGTGGTCTTTGTCAATCGAAGAGAGAAAAAAAAAAAAAAAAAAAAAAAATATATATATATATATAAAGAGTAGATAATTTTATACACTACTTTATTTAGCAAACTACACAACTTATTAACTTCTAAGGTTTTGACAAAATAATCGAAGTATTATGAACAATTATTTCTAATTGTTTGTATATTTTAAAAAGGGAGAAAAACCAAAATCTGTACAATGACTATAAGGAATTGAAAAAGGGACGCTTACAGCATACCAACCACAAACACTAAATAACAAGAGCAATCCCTAAAAATAAGAAAAAAAGGAAAACAAAAATAAATTTCAACTGAAGCAGGTAATGCTCTATTATACAATATTTTACAGCAATATAATATAATATTAATACAAAAATATTGTTCACATATATTTATTTCATATTAAATAACATTTTTAAGTCTTCTAAGCTAAGTTTTGAAGCTTGAACTACATTAGCTCCTGTTAAAACACTCTGTGCCATTGTTAACTTATGTTGTTGTAATTTTTGGATCCTTTCTTCTATAGTTTCCACACAAAGAAATCTAAAACAAATAACATTCTTTTACACCTGTATAGGTTTGGTCATATTTAGCTACAATACATCTGGGTTGACACATATATTAACTTGTACAAAAAAATAAGAAAACAATTTTGCTGCCATTGCTATATTTAAAAATAATAAACAGCTGGATAACAGCTTTAAAAATTAAAATTATTTCCTTAGTTTAAATAAGAAAAAAATGATTACTGAATGCTTACATAAATCTCAAATGGTAATCAAGATTTATTAATTTGCAGTTGCTTGACCATTCAATGTTACTATTATATATAAAAAAATGATTTCTCTTTTTCTATTCTACATATGTGTAACAACCAATAAAAAGTAATGTGTTTATTACTTCCTGATTACAAATAAAAGGAAGTGTGCCCAACAGGTGCCAGCTGACATTGACTCTAGTCTTCTAATGTATGTGTATCCACACAACAAAATGTAAAGCCACTTTGTTTATTGAGTTATTTTTGTGATTCTAAGATATAATAGGTGATCCCTGTTAATTGGTTGACATTTGTGAGTTGAATGAAGAATGTTTTACTAAAGTCTTCTTTGTTTGGAGTAGAAATACTAGACAGTGGATTGAAGGATAGATTCCCCATCAAGTAGTGGCAAGAGTATGAACCACCTAGATGATGGCAAGAATAGTGTCAACAGTAGGAGTTGTGCAATTCACCCTAGATGCTATCACAAATTGGTACATTTCTAACGCCCTACTCAAGCTGAGAGGAAAAGGAAGAACTCTGACAACAAAGAAAATAGCCTGAAGCAGAGTTGTACACATTTTGTTTGCAATTTTTGTGTTGTACATCTTGAGATTCTTTGTATATAAAGTGAAACCTCCCTGAACGGACACCTCCGACGTACATACACTTCTCTTGAATTAACAGTTTTCTGGGAACCAAAAAATTTAATAATACGAAACCTAGGATTACGTATTATGTTCCTCCTTTGAACGGACACTCCATTAGACGGACAACGGACAGCAAATGGTGCCTCTTTTATTTTTTGCACTTCTGATATGTGGACAAATGTACTGCAAAACGTAGCTGAAATAACTACGTATACAATCAGAATTGTATACATGGCTCCTCGCAAATGTATGAGCCTACGTGAAAAAGTAGACAACACTTATTGGCGGTTTTAAATTTTAACAAATTTTACAATACTCCATTCCGATAAGCATAAACAGCATGATTCAATATTATACCTATTTTAATCCTTTATACATTGAGCTTGTTATTAAATGTACAAATTTTTGCGTAATGTTTATTGATTCATATTATTTCATATACGTCGGATACTATACTTGCGTTTTGCCTACATTTGGCTTATTGATGTATGTGTGGAATTAGTTGTGTGGGCCTCGTCTTCACTGAAAATATTAAAATGACTCTTTAGGATTAAGAAGTTGGCCAACCCTGGTCTAGACAATTGAAATTCAAACATATCTAGGAAACCTCTTAGTGATTAATGTGTGAGAGTTTCAAGGTGAAAGGATTTTTTAAACAGATTTTATATGCTTGGATATTCGGAAAATCAAGAAAACTGATGATGGTAAGACTTATTGACTCTATGCATGAAAATGAATGATTTATGACAACCATATTAAATAACCTAGGTAATTATGGAACAAATAACACAAAAATCAGATTTCTGCCTGTATTTATATGGAAGCTACAAAACATTAAAATAAGTACTACAAAAACTGGAAAAATGGTGTTGCATTTCATGTGTGCTATTTGACTAAAATAGGTAGTCTAAAAGAGAAATTATATGCTACAACTGTCCTATATGTTGGTATAAAAACAATATCAAGGTGGGTTTTAGAACTAATGCAATTATTTATGTATTACACCTCATTTAAACCTATATTTTCTCTGGAATTCTTGCAAACGGCCTAAGGATATACTTATTACCTTGTAAAGGTTAAAAAAACAAGTTCATTATTTTAACAACTGAACTAAATCTTACTTGTATATGAACACTGGCTTTGTTTGACCAATGCGGTAAATTCTATCACAAGCCTGTGTTTCAAGTTGAGGGTTCCAATGTAAGTCTATAATCAGAAGATGATTCGCTCCAACCAGATTTAAACCAACACCTCCTGCAGTAAGAGAGAGCAACATGATCTATAACCAAACAAAACATATACATATTGTATTAGATAATGTTTTCAAAACGTAATAATATACAAAAATATATTTTGTAACCATCTGCTTGTTTTCTCAGCACTGCAAAATCTGACACTGTGTGTAACGTACTAGCCCTTTTTACTGGAGGTAAGTATTACTTTTATTTGAAACGTGTTATTATTAATTGGTTATTACCAACATAATTAATTTTACTTACCAGGGCTAATTAAAACACATTTTCTTAATTATTATCTAAAACGTACCTGGTTGTGCACATTACTTGCAAAATTACATTTGAGTTTAAATTATTAACCATACAACTTTTTATACTATTTAATGCTACATTCACATTTGGTTTAAGATTAAAATGACAAGAGTTCTTTGAAATATCTTTTACTTAAATTTTCTTTGAATTTGTCTCATATTATGTGAACAATCCTAACCTATCATCTAGCTGTATAAACCTGCTCACTTCTTGTAAGCCACCTAATTACCATATTTGCCCCTGAGTACATTGTTTCACTACATTATTTGTCTATACAATTTTTTCTCTCATTTGGCAAAATTTTAAGCCTGTACCATTGTCTTATAACCTCTTTGTTATCTTATACATCTTCAGTACATCATAACCCTTTTTGAATTTCAAATCCCATACTTTGAAAACCCAATAACTTAATTCCTAAATTAAATCCCATACTTTAATTTAAGAATTACCCACAGCTAGTTGTTCACGCAAATAAAAAGACTTTATTCAAATTTTTATTATTAAATCTTCTTTAAAAATTTTCATCTTTTTTTTTAAAATCCTTTAGGTTGTCTGACATTTTACAATCTAAACTTTCTGCTACTAAAAACTTCACTTGCCATGAAAAAATGTTTTAACTTTAATTTTGACAATGCAATTAGCTTTTATTTTTATCTTTATATTATTAGCTGCTGAAACTTTATCCTGTTTGTTTACAATTTTCTTAACTAATTTTTGATTTAACAATGTTTTTAAAAAAATTCTTCTTTTATTATATTTATTGAACCTCCAGTGTCCAATAAAACATTACAATTTATTTGACTACTTAATTTAATGTTTATTGTAGGTAACATAACAATTTTTGTTTCATTCTTTAACTTATCATGATTTTTAAACATTTTCTTTGAATTTCTCTGAGAAACTTTTATTTATCTAATACATTAAATTAACAGGATCGGCTTTACAATTTTTATCTTTGGCTATCTTTCTTATTACATATACTGTACTGTCCGTTTAAGTTTTAGTTCGAAAATTAACTCGTCTTTTACCAACTTATTTATTTTTAAATCGCTAGACATTTTATTTATTTGAAAATAACTTTAATACTCATTGACAAGTATTTTTAAGGAGGGCTGCACAATTTACCTAATTAACACATGAATGGCATTAATCTTTAGAATTCGTTAGCAGTAATTATCATTCAACTTTTTAATTAATAAATTTTTCGAAAATCAGCAGTAATTTAAATTCAAGCAGAGTTGCGCATTTGTAACGTACTAGCCCTTTTTACTGGGGGTAAGTATTACTTTTATTTGAAACGTGTTATTATTAATTGCTTATTACCAACATAATTAATTTTACTTACCAGGGCTCTAGTTCTAACGCCACAGCTCAGGCAATTACTGTCTGTCTGGGACGCTCTTCTATCTTGAAGCTAGAACTAGGTTACTTGTGAAATAAGAATTGAAAGTTTTAAAATACAAAGTTAAACAATTTATTAATTAATAACAAATTACAAAGAACAAATGACACCAATGTGTTGAGTAATTAACTTTTAATTACTGCTAACTATTCCATACATATTTTAATTACTCGTTAACTTTCCAAATTTACATATATCGAGAAGGTAGTAACTTGAGTTTTCCAATTTAATTTTAGAAATGAATATTCAAAGGACAATTTCTACCATTCATTGTTAACCGTTTATCATTTAAAATTCAAGTTAGTTAACATTAAAACACATTTTCTTTATTATTATCTAAAACGTACCTGGTTGTGCATATTACTTGCAAAACACTATAACACATTTCATTGCACATTGCTTTTGTACACTAATCACTACACACACATATTTGATATACATAAATAATCGCTTCTGACTTCTTCTTTAGTTGCGTTTATATAATTTGGTACATCATAAATTTTGAATACTGGAAGCTTACAAATTTCTAAGTTATGTCTTCTAAAGTTTTCTAAAGACACAAACACACCAGCCATTATGTTGGTATAGATATATAGATGACATCTTCCTAATTTGGACACAGGGTGCTTCAACACTTGAGGCATTTTTAGACAGCCTGACACAATTCTCCACACTTCAATTTACCTGGGAGAAATCTACATCAGCCATCACCTTTTTGGATGTAGAGGTAACACTCCAGAATGGAAATATCAACACAGGAATTCACATCAACCCGATAAACCACCTACAATATCTCCATTTCGACAGCAACCACCCAATAAACATAAAACGATCCATTCCATACAGTCAAGCAATCAGGGGTAAGAGAATCTGTTCGAATGATAGGGAATTGGAAGATTTTAATAGAAAGATATCAACAGCCTTCCAGAGAAGAGGATACCCAAAAAAACTCATTCAAAACCAAATTCATTCAGCACAATCCTCGGTTCACCATAAACCACAAACAGAACAAAATAAACTGTCTTTAATAACAGACTACCATCCTGGTCTACATAAACTCAACAAGATATTGAGAGATGGCTTCAAAATTCTTCAAGCTTCCGTCCACACCAAAAATCTTTTCACCGATCCACCACAAATTTGGTACAAGCAACCTCCCAACTTGAAAAACATCCTAAACACTACCAGACCCTGATGCAGAGAAACCACACAAACTTCCTCATGGCTCCTTCTCATGCAATAGACCTAGATGCAAGACGTGTCCAATACACCCCTCAGCAAATAGTTTCAACAGCCAAACAACAAAAATGGTCTTCAAAATACAGGGTCATCATAATTGTACATCGAAAAATGTCATATACCAGTTACAATGTAAATTTTGCTCAGCACATTACATAGGCCTGGCCACGGATGGTCTGAATATCAGAATGAATGGCCACAGACATGGTGTTAAAATTATTAATATGGATAGGCCAACAGCTCAACATGCTGCGAGTCACAACATCACAACTTTTGATGACTGCTATACCACAAAAATAATTAAATCACTCCCCCCTGATTGCAATCCCTCAGAACTGAGAAGATGGGAACTATCATAGCAGTGGAATACCAAGTCCAGAGAATCCCCTAACCTCAACATCCGATAAATCCATTCATTTTTTTTCCTAATAGCCTCATCAGACGTTTCCAATCTCTTTTCCCCTGACAGACTTAAACTATAATCACTCATATGCTCATGAAAACAATATATATATATATATATATATATATATATATATCTTTAATCTGTGCATATGTGACATCTGATTTCTACTCTACACAATCTGTGATTACAACTTATATTTATTTTATTTCATTCTCTCATATTACTTTTTGTGCTTTCTCTTTGATTGACAAAGACCACTGTGTGGTTGAAATATATCATTGGTTAAGTGCTTTTATGTGTTTCTATTTCAAGTATTAAACACTTTGAAGCCTAGCCTGTTGACAAGCACTCGTCTAAATCTGTCTGGAGATTTTTAGGTCAAATATAAAATATTCCTGGTTAAAAATAAAATGTCATGTTTACATTATATTATACATGTTTTAAAGAAAAAAAACAAGGTTTTAAGAAATATTTACATATGCACTGATTACTAAAATACAGATCGGGTTATGGTCCTTTGAAAAATGTTTAATGAAGTCAAATAAATAAATAAGCAACATTGTACATCACTCCACATTGGAATGAAAAGAGATATTAGATGTTAAATATCATTTATAAACTAAAAGAAAATGCTCTCCTTCTGAATCTGAACCTAAAACCAAGTCATTTACGTTTTCATTCAGTTCACCAATAAAAGATATGTCGATTGAACCTCGGCCTAGATAAGTTTCACTGTCACTGTCTAAAGAACAAAACACCTCATATTGAATAACTTCCTAAAGTGTCTTTAGCCATTATATCTCAACTTCACTAATTAATATTGTTTGTAAAAGTAACTCTGATTAGCCCGAAATTAAAGACATGTAAAGTAGAACAACAAATGTAAAGATACTGACAAAACCGAGAATTCGTGGGTTGTTTGCGACAATATGTGTTGTGAAGAATTCTAGGGCTTTCTTTTTGAATGTGCTAATATGTTTGAAATAACAATTCTGGATAAAATATTAATTGCAATTTGCAATACTTACTACTTGCAGGGCTAATTTGAAAATGAATTCATACAAACTCTCAAAAGATTGATCCATCGTTAATAAATAACTGATCCATCGTTAAGAAATAATTTTAAATATAAAATTTCTTATATTTGTTGCTTTTGATTAAATGATTCATGATATAGAGAGTACAAATAAATTCCTAATGCCAGGAATTGTATTTAGCTATAAAACTATTCTCACTAAATATTATATAGGAATTTTTGTACTAGATAGAAGACTGACAGACTTACCTAGTATCAATAGACCAAAACGGCAATCTCTTGAAAATAAATAAATAGACACACATAAAAACACATTGCACTATTGAAATATTTCAATCACACAATGATCTTTGTCGATCAAAAAAGAAAAAAGAAAAGACTGGGGTGAACCCCAGATGGGTATAAATATCCAAATGCCACAGATGCACGGATTTATAGTTTATGATATAGTACTATATGTTATTTGTATAAATATGCATTAATTGAAGCCAGATATTATTACCCTGTCAGAAGGAAGGTAAATGGAGTTGTTAAAAATGGTAGAAGTTAGGGGGAAGGTAAACGTAGTTTTATCTGATGTTGAGGTTGTCTAGATTTGGTGTACCACTGGTCTGAAGGCTTGCAATCAGGGGCAAGGGCCTTAATTATTTTGGTGGTACAACAATCATTGAAAGATATGATGTTATGACTAGCAGCGTGTTGAGCAGTTGGCCTGTCTATGTTCATGGTTCCAATATCATGTCTGTGGCCATTCATTCTGATGCTCAGACCATCCGTGGTAAGGCCTATGTACTGTGCCAGGCAAAATTTACATTGCAACTGGTATATTACATTTTTGGATGTAAAAGTATTATGACCCTGAATCTTGAAGTCCACATTGGTTGCTAAGTTATGGAAACTATTTGTTGGGATGTGTATTGGACATGTCTTGAATCTAGGTCTATTGTACGGAAAGGAGCCATGAGGAAGTTTAGGCGGTTTTTTAGTACTTGGATCTGGTAGTTTAGGATGTACTAAATTATTTTTCAAATTAAAAGGTTGACTGATACAAATATGTGGTGGATGAAGCTATCCTTTAATATTTTGTTCAGCTTCTGTAGGCCTGGATAGTAAAATGTAACTAAAGTTAGTTTGATGTCTTTCATAGGTGGTCTGGGTTCATCAGATGATTGACCTAAGCGGATTAGATCCTCAACAAGTTGTTTAGGATATCCTATTTTTTTTTAGCTAGTAATATCTGTCTATTAAAGTCCTCCAATGCTCTATCGTTGGAATAAATTCTCTTGCCCCTGGTTGCCTGACTGTACGGAATTGACCTTTTTATATTCATAGGGTGGTTGCTATTGAAATGGAGGTATTTTAGGCGGTTTATCGGTTTGATGTGGACACCTGTATAGATATTCCCATCTCTGATAGTTACATCTACATCTAAGACAGTGATAGCTGCTATAGATTTCTTCCAGGTGAATTAAAGTGTAGACAATAGTGATAAGCCTTTCAAAAAATTTTCCAGTGTTGAGATTTCCTGTGTCCAAACTACACAGATGTCGTCTATATATCTGTACCAACATAATGGTTGGTGTGTTTGAGTTTTTAGGAATTCCGCTTCGATATAACCCATGTACAGGTTTGTGTACAAGGGGGCCATCCTAGTACCCATTGCTTTTATTTGCAAGTAATTTCTTCCTTTAAACCGAAAATTATTCTTTTCAAGAATGAATTTGGTAAGGTGAACAAGGAATGGTGTAGTGGGGGTAAGGATTGTCTGAGTGTTTGTTGAGGTAACTTTTGAGAGTTTTTAGACCATGTGCATGATGGATGTTCGTATAAAGAGAGGTAACATCTATGGTGACCAAAATTGTTTCAGGAGGTAGAGGAACGAGTATTTGAGGCTACGGGTATTGAGTCTATAAAATGATTTGTATCCTGAATGTATGATGGAAGGATTTTCACCAAAGGTTGAATATACAAATCCAGAAAAGCTGAGATTCTTTCTGTGAGCAAATTACAACCAGCGATTATTGGCCTACCAGGTGGAGGTACGATATTTTTATAGATCTTTGGCAGTTTGTAAAATTGAGAAGTGAAGGGGCTTTCTAAATTACTAAATATTATATATTTTATATAGATGTAATTTTTAATTTATTTCATATCTTAGTCTATTATTAGCAGTACAATTAATAAAAACAAATTAAAAGTAGCTCACAGTTTGAAGTTTGCATTATATTTTAGGTTCTATTACTGTTAATTTTAGATGTTCATATAAATACCGATTTTTCACATCAACAGAGTATGGAACCACTAACATCAGCTACTGACCGACACCGAATAATTTTACTGAGCAAGGAAGCCCAATTGACATCAAATGTATATGTTCATTTTGTTGAATAGTTTATTTTTTATGAATGCTTGTAAATAAGATGTAGTTTCTTGAGATTTAGAAGATATGTTTGATGCTCATACAAATTGAGGTATGTTATAATAAATTTAAAGTTTTCTAGTATAGAGATGTTCATGGTGTATTATTTTGAGCATAAGAGAAGGTGGTTTCCTCTGGCAGGTTTTATATTGGTAATATTCGAATACAAAAGACAGTTTTCAAAATAATTTTTGTGTACAATAATTTAAGACATTTTTGGTAAAGTTAAGATATCTGTTTAAGTCTAAATAGTTATATATTTGAAGGTTTGACAAGTTTAGAAAGTCAATAATTTTTTTTGTAATTAAAGAATAAAAATATGGTACAACTCACAAATATAAAACTTTTTATTTCATACGCGTTTCAACGACTAATTTGTCGTCATCTTCAGTGAAGATACACAAATCAAATTAACTAAAAAAATAAAAAAATATTAAACATAACCTATAAAGATTTAACAAAAGTAAAACAAGTCAAATTTTAAACAAATAAAGATTTTGTTAAATCTTTATAGGTTATGTTTAATATTTTTTAAATTTTTTTAGTTAATTTGATTTGTGTATCTTCACTGAGGATGACGACAAATTAGTCGTTGAAACGCGTATGAAATAAAAAGTTTTATATTTGTGAGTTGTACCATATTTTTATTCTTTAATTATAACTTTCACTCACACGCCAGCTCGAATATTATTTATATTTTTTTTGTAAATTAACCCTTTGCATGCTTCCATAATAAATGGTTAACTTTTTTTACTTAAACTTTATTTGATGTCTTTAAATGACTATTAAATGTGTTTAAAATTAATGATACACACAAACTAATTCATGCTGATAAAAATAGACTCTATGTTTAAATTTTTTAAGTAAAAAGTATTGTTTATGAATGTAAAAACTGTAAATTATTACTTAATGTTAAATCAATAAACATTTAGATCTTGAAAAGGATTTTTGGACAGAAAATCGAAATGTAGAGTGTATTTGTATTAGCATGAATTGGTCTGTGATCTGTCATTAACCTTAAACACAATAATTCAATTAATTTTAAAAAAATAATAAATTAGACATTTTTTAGTTCTATAGGATTAGTATTAGTCAAAAACATTTGAGGTAGAAATAACAGAATTAGTAACCATTAAGATAACATTAGTCAAACTTCATATTTATGGTCAAAACAGGTTTGATAAGTTTATTATTCACTGGAATATTCATCATTAAAGTATATAAGTTTCCAAATTAATAAAATATATATTATGTAATATACTTTAAATAGGGGATAAAAACTATAGATAAAATAAATAAGTAAATAAAGAACTGAAACAACTTGCTGGACAAATATATTAGCTTATACAAGCACATATGACAAAACTAAGCCAAACAACTGTACATGTCTGCTAATAGCTGAAACAATTAATACGACAGCATGATTTCCAAACATTACAGACACATTCTATTGACGTTTTTTTTCTGAACTTAACTTTATATAATGCTTTCTTAGAGGAAGCAATAGTGAAATATTCCCTTAATCAATGCAAACTTATATTTACAATCGACAGAATATTCTGTTTATTGTGTACAAAGAATTCAATTCAGAAACTTTAGGCCCTTTACATTCCTATAAGCTTCTTGTTAAAGTTTCTTGATGTAATCATCTTGAATTTACTGATTAAACTAATTTTACACTACTTAACTAAGTGAATACGTAATTGCTTACTTGCTGGCGCGTTTCAAAACGATCGTTTCTTTTTCGAAGCTAACCTTCTACTAGCAGCTTCTGGCTCTTTACAAACGGTATGACAGGGTTGGATTTATGACATTGGGTGAGGTGTCGGCGTCTTGTGTGATGTATTTGAAAGACTATTGGCTTCGAAGTGTGTGTGGTCATTAAGTATATTTTCCCTGTCTGTTGCGTAGTGTTTGTAGATTTCATATTTTTCTAAGGTTGTTAGTTTTTTACTCTGTTTTAATGTGTGTAGAATATTTAAATTACTGTGTATATCGGTATGTGTGTGTTGGGTGTTATTTAGGTGTTTTCCGTAGCTGGATTTAGGGTTTGTTTGGGTAATGTGTTCATCGAAGCGTGTGTAGAATGACCTGCCGGTTTGACCGATGTAATAGTTGGGACAATCGTTGCAAGTTAATTTGTAAATACCTGAGAGTTTGTATATGTCAGTTTCTTTTTGAAAAGGTGTATATGTTTTCTTAGCGTGTTTGTTTTTTTGTAGGATATTTGGTAATGGAGTTTTTTAAATGTGGAGGCTATTTTGTGTGTGTTTTTATTGTGGTAGGTGAGGGATATGTATTTGTTATTTTTTGTATGGTTTGTTTGTGTGGCTGTTAGATGGTGTTTATGTTTTATTTTCCTGAGAATGTTGTCTATGAGTGTGTGTTGGTAGCCGTTTTGTTGGGCGATGTATTTTATGGTATTAAGTTCTTCGTCGTAGTCTTTCTGTAGCATTGGTATGTTTATTAGACGGTGTAACATATGATTAAAGGCAGCGTGTTTGTGTTGTGTGGGGTGATTAGATGTATTATGTATGACCATATCTGTAGTTGTTGGTTTTCTGTATACTTTGAAATTATGTCTAGTGTTATGTTTGGTGATAGTAAGATCTAGAAAGTTTATTCTATTGTTTTCTTCTAACTCGAGAGTGAATGTGAGGTTTTCGTGTATGGTATTAATGTAATTATGTAGTTGTTTGATTTGCCTTTTGTTGCCGTTGTATAATATTAAAATGTCATCTACATATCTATGGTAGTAAATTATTTTATGTGTGTGGTTATTGTTCTGTAGAATATATAGTTGTTCGATGTGGTGTAGGAATATTTCTGCTAGGATGCATGAGATAGGGGAACCCATTGGGAGGCCATCTTTCTGTGTGTAGTATTTGTGTTGGTATGTGAAGTAGTTTTGTGATGTGATGAGTTTGGTGAGTGTGATTATTTCATGTGTGAGTTTATGTGGCGTGTTGTTTGCTGTGAGCATATTTTGTAGTATGTTCAGTGTTTGTTCTATTGGCGCATTAGTGTAAAGATTTTTTATGTCAAATGAGGCTATGGTGGAGTTGTTTGGTATGTGGATGTCTTGTATTTTGTGTATGAGGTCTATGTTATTGTGTATGGATGTGTGATTGTGAAAGTTTATGTTGTCTCTGATAAGTTTGTGTATGTATTTGGCTAATTTATGTGATGGTGCATGTGTGTGATTGATTAGTGGACGGATGGGTGTGTTTTCCTTGTGGATTTTAGGTAATGCATTTAATATGGGGACTTGGGGTTTAATTTTTTTATAATATTTCTTTTGTTCACTTTTCATGATTTCGGTGCATTTATTTAGAAGATTTTTAATATCTGTTTGGAATTTAGGTGTGGGGTCTGATTGGTTATTTTGTTTTCAGTTATTAAACTGTTTACTTTCCTGTCGATGTCTTGTTGGTGCATTATTACGATGGAATTACCATTGTCTGATTTTAAGAAGTTTAGGTTGTGTTTGTCGCGTTTTTGTATAATTGATTTCAGGGTTGAATGTTCGTTACTTATGGTAGGTTTATTGTTTAAGTTACTTATTTTGGGCATTTTATGTTTAATGTCTTGTCTAATGTATTCGTGATGTGTGGGATCTGTGTATTGTATTGCAGTCTCAGTGTCTAAAAGGATGTTTGACATTTGTTTGGGGTTGTATTTTTTGGGGTGTAGGTTTTGTTTTAGGTCTTTGTTTAATAGTGTTAGTTCATTTGTGCTGAAGTTGATGTTTGTAGTGTTAATGGTGCGTGGGTGGAAATGGTGATCGGTGTAGATTGTGATGTTGCTTTGGGTTGCGAGGTTGTGTAGTTTTTGATTCTAATGAACTACATGATTTGAGAAATATTCCTACACCACATCGAACAACAATATATTCTACAGAACAATAACCACACACATAAAATAATTTACTACCATAGATATGTAGATGACATTTTAATATTATACAACGGCAACAAAAGGCAAATCAAACAACTACATAATTACATTAATACCATACACGAAAACCTCACATTCACTCTCGAGTTAGAAGAAAACAATAGAATAAACTTTCTAGATCTTACTATCACCAAACATAACACTAGACATAATTTCAAAGTATACAGAAAACCAACAACTACAGATATGGTCATACATAATACATCTAATCACCCCACACAACACAAACACGCTGCCTTTAATCATATGTTACACCGTCTAATAAACATACCAATGCTACAGAAAGACTACGACGAAGAACTTAATACCATAAAATACATCGCCCAACAAAACGGCTACCAACACACACTCATAGACAACATTCTCAGGAAAATAAAACATAAACACCATCTAACAGCCACACAAACAAACCATACAAAAAATAACAAATACATATCCCTCACCTACCACAATAAAAACACACACAAAATAGCCTCCACATTTAAAAAACTCCATTACCAAATATCCTACAAAAAAACAAACACGCTAAGAAAACATATACACCTTTTCAAAAAGAAACTGACATATACAAACTCTCAGGTATTTACAAATTAACTTGCAACGATTGTCCCAACTATTACATCGGTCAAACCGGCAGGTCATTCTACACACGCTTCGATGAACACATTACCCAAACAAACCCTAAATCCAGCTACGGAAAACACCTAAATAACACCCAACACACACATACCGATATACACAGTAATTTAAATATTCTACACACATTAAAACAGAGTAAAAAACTAACAACCTTAGAAAAATATGAAATCTACAAACACTTCGCAACAGACAGGGAAAATATACTTAATTACCACACACACTTCGAAGCCAATAGTCTTTCAAATACATCACACAAGACGCCGACACCTCACCCAATGTCATAAATCCAACCCTGTCATACCGTTTGTAAAGAGCCAGAAGCCGCTAGTAGAAGGTTAGCTTCGAAAAAGAAACGATCGTTTTGAAACAAGTCAGCAAGTAAGCAATTACGTATTCACTTAGTTAAGTAGTGTAAAATTAGTACTTCTTGTTAAGTTGCATCACTATTAATTTATCACTGTCATAATTTTCAAGAGCAATCTTACGATTATAAATTAAAAATAAAAGCTAAACACCAATGAAAAACTAGGTTGATAAAGATGGATTTATTGAGGATAAAATAATAATTTATACAGTTTGGTCTTGTCCGGTGGCACAAATTTTACATAGGTGAGATTTTGTGCCTGCAGAATTGTAGGTTAAATAATAAAGATTCTAAACTTAATTTAACACACATGCAATTAAACATAAAAAATTCTAATATTTACTCTTAAGTAAATCTAATAAATATACACCAAGCTTTAATGTTTTATAAATTAAAGTTTAAGATGAATTATATTAAATTTTGCACTAAGATTCTCTTCAAGTTAAATGTTTACTTTATCTAGGTTTAAATTTTTTTAAATAATTGTAACTATAGTTGTACAAGTTGCTTTATTCAATTTCTTCTTTTAGTTCACACTCTCCTTACATAGATCTTGTTCAAAATTTCAATTGTTAATAAAATACTTTTTATTCATCTATTCAAATTCAAACATTTTTTCTTAAAACTTGTAGTGAATATCGCTTGATCTTAATACAGTTTTAAAAATATTAATTCCGTAATTAAATTTAATGAATTAATTTTAGTTTTACATGAGAAAAAACTTTCCACAAAAAGGGTGAGGAATGTAATTTAGTTATTTCACCCCATTTGGCTTATAATTAGTGATAACATATGATTTCATAAAACAGCTGATTTTGTTATAGGTTATGTGGTAAAACAGCTGTTTTAACACATAGGTTATGTTACTTTATTTATATTAATTGTAATTATTTAATGAAAAGTAACTAAAATAACATTTGTCTTTGTTGACCAAAGTAGGAATTGACTTTAAAACATTTTTGTTTATATTACTTGTCACTCATTGATTTATCCTCAGTCTTTTACATGTTTTTTTAGAGCTTTTTTAACATAAGCATTACACTTTAATTTCAAATTTCCCCAGATTGGAAATTGGACAGCTGCAGCTTTCTAACATTACAATACTGACTCCTATCTTCACTAATACCTTTAACACCAGTTTCATCATTATATTTAATCATATACATCGTTATGCACTGTATGTAGTATGCCTTTCACTGTTTTGTGTATGTATTGTCTTCTAATTAATTCATCATTGACATGTTAATCTTTGCATCTCTTATAATCAATCTTATTAATAATAAATTTCACTGCCTTTCCTATATTAACAATATATACCTCCTTTTATCTCGAAGTAAGTAAGGGTTACTTCAAAATTACCCTATATATTTGTTTATTTATTTTATTGAACTTGACCTAAATTTGGCCTAATTTTACAATTCTGACATCGAACATTTTATTTCTACATATATTTTTATGTTGGAAAACATTTTACATTAATTATGTTTTCCTGCTCTATTATAGTCAGTACTATATTATAATCTGTTATATTTAATAAAAGTCAATAATATTAAGGTGATTTACAATATCTATTAACAAAGAATAATGAGTTATTTTTTCATCTGCTATACTCTTTCAGTATATAATTTTACTGTTAACGTGGAATAAATTTTAAAAAGTTCTACTTTTAAATTAAATAACTACTAAGGACTAACTCATAATAAATAACTTATTTTCTCAAAAACACTTTAAAGACAAGTTATCATCATCAATGAGTATAACAACATAAATTCCAAAATATAAATTCAGTGTAATAACTTGAATTAAATAGTTTTCAAATTTTTGTCTTAGTATACAATTCAGATTTTAATATAAAAGATAACAAATAAGATAACTAATATCAAATATATAATAAAAAATTACAAATTTTTGTATTACCTTGGGTCCACGGCCCTTTTTATTGAATTGTTCAACTATGTCTCCTCTCGTCTTTACAGGTACAGATCCAGTTAATAAGACACACTTAATATTTTTAACTTCAAGTACTTTATGCACTAACTCAAGCATAGATGTCCACTGTGAGACAATTATTGCCTTATCGTCTGTACCTAGGACACATTCTTCTAATGTCTTTACAACAGATTCAATCTAAAAGAAATAAACATCAATATTACTATACACAAATCTTGTTTAGTATTAGAACAATAGAGAACATTAGAGCACATACTTTTGAAGTGTCCTGTAACAGCAGCAACAAGGAGTCCCTTGATAAAGCAACTAGGACGGGAATGTACCCTGGACAGAATCTTGAAAGAAAGTTGTTTCTGGTCATTGGCAGAGTGTGTGTATAGGAGACATCGAGCCATCGAGGCCAACCTTGGAAGCTCGTAATAAGAAGTAAGAAGTAAGTAAATCTTGTTTAGTAAAAAAATATTTAAATTATACAATTTAATAAATATATCCTTTAAAAATATGAAACAGTATTTAAACGTTTATTTTAAAATAAAAAAAATCACACAAGCAGCCTACTAGCAACAGTTTATTTACGAATTTATTTGAAGATTAATAATACATTTTCCAGAAATGGCAAACTGGCATGAAAATTGAGTAATTTTACAGAGAAAAGAAGGTGCCTCTCCAAATATCTATTTTATTAATTTAAAGGATATGAGAAACCTATTTTCTAGATAAACTTAAATTTTCTTCTTTATAAATATTCCAGCATTTTACCTCAGTGTCTGTTTAAAACAATTTAATTATCTCTAGTAGCTTTGGTTTTCTAACTGTCATAATAAACCTAATGCAGAATTATTTATAGCCATCCTAATGTGCTTTCAGTATTACAGGAATTATACAAATTTCATTAAATATAACAATTTAGTTTTCTGTGTATTGTGCTGTATTATAGGTTAAATATTTGCACTGGACAATAAATACTACACAGAGTATATGTCTCCATTCTTTTCTTTCCAAAGTCAATGGGGTTTTCCAAATATTTACAGTTTCGAAGTTTGTGAGGTATTTTAAAAATAGGCAATTGAATACTGAAGTTCATTTGTGTCAAAAGTTTATGATTTATCCCACATGTTTACAGATCGTTTCGAAGTTTGTACGGTATTTCACAATGAATAGGTATTTTACAAGAAAAAAAAAAAAAAAAAATTAACATATAATTTTTAGCAAAGAAATTGCCAGTAAACATAAGGTCAAGTTTGGTTAGTATGAGAAAATAAGTACATTAAAAAAAATCTTAACAAATATTACTATAATTTAGAAAAATAGAGAAAACTAAAGAAAAAAATTAGAATAGAGAAAGTCCATGGGCCATATCAGGACAGTCACATGTTGCTAATCAAAGGCTTAAATGTACTTTAAATTGGTTAAAAGCTTCAATTAATACAAGTTATCCAATAAAACCAAGTTATAAAACGTATTGTTAATTTTACCAACTTTAGAGATGATATGAATATCATAAAATTTTGATAAACTTGGATAATGTTATAAAAGAATTCACCTTTGGTAATTCGTTAAAATTTTGAGCTATCATATAGAAGACTTGAGTTTTTTAAAAATAAATCTGAGGATATACATCCTGAGCAAGTATATCCTGCAACAGTTCACTGGTGCCTTAGGATCTGTAGGTAGTGTAGAGTAGGGACATATTTTGACCTGGTCTACCTGAATTTTTTGTCGTTAAGCTAGATGCAAGGTGAATCAATGTATTTCATGTATTTTCAGCAACAGCATACAACATAAACATAGTTATTTTAACCTGCCTACAAAAAAAACCCTTAATGTCAACAACTCATAGACTTATACAATAATGTAGGATATTGAAGGTAACATATAATAAATAAAAGGACAGAATAAACAGTAAAATGTTGGCTGTGACAATATGTGACTGAAGAATTATTTTAAAATTTGATTGGAAAAGAGAACGACAAAATTATTAGTTAATATAAATGATTTTAAAATTCGTATAATTTATTCAATTTTTTTTATTACCAACTTTTAAGGTTGATAATTCTGGTTGTGTGAGATAATTATTAGTTATTAATAAATAATATCAAAATAAACAAGGATCAATTGGAATAATCTACACCTAAAAGCTTATGGAGAATTAAAAATAAAAAGACTTATACAAGGGTTATTTATAAAATAAGGTTCCCATGATTTTTAAAAACAAACAGTTTTATTTTTGTTCATAATGTAATACATAATTTTAAAGCTTAAAACTTATGCTATTTTCCCACTTAATCACCGTTTCTGTCCAAAACACTTTTGAAAACGATGCCACAACTTTTCTATCCCCATGTTATAGAATTCTGCCGCCAAACCTTTGAGGAATCGAGTAACCTCTTCCTTGACTTTATCATCGATACTGAAGTATAAGCCACCCAAGTGTTCCCTTAATTTTGGGAATAAATGATAATCTCTTGGGGCTAAGTTCGGACTGTAGGGAGGCACAACAGTCCAACCAAAATCTGTCAGCAGTTTTTGAGTCTCATGTGAGTGGGTGTCATGGATAAGCATCACACCACTGGATAATCTTTTCATATCTCAGTTTCTTAATGTCTTAGTTTTCTTAATGTGTCGCAATATCTGCCGGAGTTAACTGTTGTTCCATGAGGTAAAAAGTTGATTAAAAGCAGGCACTTCCTGTTTCAAAAGACGGTTCCCATGATTTTCCCAGCAGACTGTGTTTGTTTAAACTTCTTCGGCTTAGGTGAAGTTGAGTGACACCATATGCGACTGCTTAATTTTGGAGGTAAAGTAAAACGCCCATGTTTCATCACCTGTAACAATGGAATCCAAGAATTCATCTTTGTTGTTTTCACATTGTTGCAAAAACTGCTGGGAACACTTGACACGTTGCTGTTGGTGGTTTTCTGTAAACATTCACGGTACCCTCTGGGCGCACACTTTGTAACAGCCTAATTTTTTGGTTAAAATGTTATGAATTGTGGTGTAGAAAGTCTCAGGAATACGCAAAGCAAGTTCCTTAATATCAATCTTCTGATTTTCAAGCAATATTCTTTCAACTTTACCATCAATTCCGTCTGAAACTGAAGGGCTTTCACTCTGGTCTTCATGAATTTTCGTAGAGCCTTTACTGAATTCTCTTCACCATTTACGAACATGTTGAACAGATATAAATTTTTCCCCATTGCCTTCAATTAACTGACGATAAATGTCAATAGGTGAAATCGGTTATGCTTTTAAACAAACGTATCACAGCACGAATTTCGCAACTGGTGTTAACAGCAATGGGGAGCTCCAACTTAACCCGGCACAGAGCAATGTAGTGAGGCGGGAGTGGTGGGGATAAAGAGAGGGGGAGATCATAAGTAAGACAGTGTTACCACATTTCTCCTAGGATGTAGCATTCTTTCTTAGCAGCAAACCTTATTTTATGAATTACCCCAGTAATATAAAAAATAGTTAAAGGTTATTCTTTTTATTATTAACAAGCTGTTTTTAAGAAAATACCAAATATTTAAACTGGTCTGTAGAAATATTTTAAATCAAGTTTCAACTCATATAATACCGTACGAGTAAAAATATATAACTAACCTTTGAGCTCATTTTATCAGGAGCAAATATTGGGTTATGTATAGTTAAAACGTCCACATTTGAACTACCAGCTTCATTATCAGTAATTGACATATCACCCATTTTCTCTATTAATGCCATATCTAATCCCTCACTCTCTCCAATTCCAACACTGGCTATTTCGTCTTTGTTAATCATCTGTAACACCATAATTGCAAATCTTCAAATATGTAAACAATAAATCTGAATAAAAATTAAAATAATGTAGAATTAGAATTAAAATTTCTTCTAAAAAACAAGGAGAGAAAATATGAGTAATGCTTTAGCAAAACAAACATTTCTTTATGTATCTAGACTAACTCTGCTTAGAAATTTTACAAAATCATAATTAAACAAAAAATTTTTCAAAACATATCTGTGAAATAAATTGACAATTTTTTATACTTTTTTCCACCATATGGTGTCTAGTGAATCATAGATTTTCTGATATAAGAGATAAACACAGAAACCAATGGTATTCAATTGTAGACATATAAATCACTACTTTAGTATACATGTTGCAATGCACCCCTGTTTAATCATAACGGCAAAAACGATGATGTATTTATTAACACATTGACTGCCGTGGGGTCATTTGTGACCAGCAATGTAGATCTAATATTATGTCATCACACATTGCTGTGGAACACATACTATTTGAAGTGTCCAGCATGGCCTTTGATTGTGTTCCTGCAACTTTGTGTTCTGAAAAAGTTTCTGCTTCTTTTATTAGAAGACTATAATTACTGGGAAACTACAGGTTCAGAATTATAAGAAATAGTATAAGGAAATAGCTTTTATTTATACTTGTTTGTAGAACTACAACAGGTTTCAAAATAACTTTACATTTGAATCGTAAAAGAATATTTACAACAAATACTAAACTATTTGAAAATAAAAACTTTTAATAAAAACCAAACAAAATATGAGAGAAAATCTCAACACATTTGTACTGAAATATTACAACCATGTGGAAATAATGTTTATAATATATTTACATTTTAATTATTCGGGAAAAAATATTTGCAAACATAAAATAAAAATATCCAATATTGTAATACTGTACTTATAAAATGTGAGAAATAGGTAGTAGTTATATTTATTGTTTACAAAATAGGTAATAATAATGTGGAAATACGTTATAGTATATATTTGAATTTGCCTTAGTTGAAAAAAATGCAATAAACAAGTAATATAATTTTTTTTCTTTTAAAGTCAATTCCTACTTAAACCAGAATTTATACTGTGGATTATTCTCTCATAGGTTAACAGTTTTCAGGAATTAACTAATTTAACAAGTAATATTAAAAAAAAATTTAAGTCAATTCCTATTGAGGTCAACACATTAAAAATTTTTTTTTTAGTTATTTCTTATTTTACAATTACAATGAATATAAATATGTATAAACATATAACAGAACCACAATATCAAGTGGCAAAATAAAAAGCAAATTTCCATTTCCCTCTCTAAACAGTATATGGTTTTGACCTATTAATTTTGTGTTACTACTTATTTGCTTTCTTTTTTTCGTTTCTAATTTTTAAAGCTAATAGAGCTCTATAATTTCCCATTCTGTCAATCTTGTACTCTTCATTATTGCAAGGAACTTTTCTCTTATAATTTCATATATATCTTTAAGTAATAGGTTTGTAGTTATAGAAAGTTGGCTCAGTGTCAAAATGCTGTAAGTGATGTTTTCTTGATTTTTTAAAAACATGTTTTAGTTACAATTGCAATTGAATTTAATAGTTTTACCCACCCTAGATGTAATTTTGTTGTGTAAAACACAGAAACCAAGGACTATACTTTAAAGGAGTTTTCTTGTTTATTCTGATCCAGGCATCATCTGGTAAAATATGGTAGAGGAATTCATAGGCACCTGTATGCTTATGGTGTGGTAAAATAGATTCTTGCATTAAAAAATTCCTTATGGTATAGTTATATTCAAAGTAAAGTTATATGCCAAAAATATTTATAATTTTAAAACATACATAGGCTATGCAATATACAGTGAAAGTTATTATCATTAGATCTCCATCTATCCCTGTTGACCACCTTTGATAATTTCTAAAATATTTTAACAAATATGATTTCTAATGTGCAATGTGCTTCTGGAGTTTACAGTAACCTATGTGATCTAAAGATATCTCAGCAAAAAAAAGTTATGCGACTTGGAAATACTTCTTTAAAAATTCCTAGTGAATGACAAATAGAATAAATTATACCATCCTGCAGTAGCTAGAACTGTCTGAATATTGAAGTGCATCCATTCTGGTTAAATCAAACATTAAATGAAATTATTACAAATTAATTACAATTTCAACAATTGAAAAAAATCACTTCCCACACTTAAGGGGACTATATAACAATCAGTGACTGTAAGGGGTTGTGCAGAGGAGGTGTTTAAAGAAGTTGTAAAATTTAATTTTTTAGCAAAATTAATCCCTTCGATCTATTAAAAGTTATATAAATTACGTAGCAGAAACAAATTATTACATTTTGTTCTACAGAAAACAATAATTCCATTTTTTGTTGCACTGTTGATCATTATCAAGTCAGCCCCCTTGAACTTGGATAAACCTGATTAGTTAAGGAAATTGAAAATAACAAATACATTATAAAAGATTTTTGTTTCACACAAAGGTTTACATTTCATTCATAATGAGGTCTATCACTAAACAAGAAAACAGTTTAGCTGAAACCATAATTCTCTTTATGGAGACCAAAATTTCGCTCCCAGTAAAAACAGCCGGATAATGGAAAAAGGTATGCCCTAATGTGTGTGAAAAGTTACTATGAAGTACATCAGGAGGTTTTTGGAAGTGCTTTAGAAACTATATGGTAGTACAGATGTTAACATCAGTGACATTGAAAGTTAAAAGTTAAAAGTCAGTGGTGGAGGTTACAGCATATTTACTAAAGAGAAAATTGTTGTGAACAGTTCAAATGCAAAAAAAAACAAAAATGATGCAGATGAAGAAAACCTTAAACAGTCAGGCATTATATCCTGTGAAAACAGCATCTCATTTGGATGAGTTGATCTGTTTTGAGATCATCAGCGGACAGCACCAATTGAGATTTTCATGTTGAGAATAATACATGATAAGGAAATTATTACAAGTACAGTACAGTATATTTTCTTTTTTTGTTTGACATTGTCCAATTAATCTGAATATTCATTATATCGGATTGACAGCCGGTCCATCTGGTTTGACTTAACAAGGTTCTACTGTAATTAAAATTCTATTTAAACAGGGGAGTTTATTATTGCAGATTTCAGAAATTTTCAATAAAATCATACTCACCGACTGAATAAGATATGGATGGCAGCACATCTGGCGGAGACGAAGCAATAACACTAAGATATCTGTGGTTTTCAGATCCGCCATATTTTTCATGCGTGTATGAAGTTTTGCTAATTCTGGGTAGTCAGCGAATGGATCTTCAACTGCCTCTGAAAATAGCATATAGAATTTTCCAATTTAATTTATATTAGTTAGGAAAAAGATATTATATTATGTAATACTTAAATAATACATTATGGAGTATATAACTCTATAAAAATATTTAAACCATGGTAGTTTACAATGATCTTGAATACATGGGAGAAATATAAAAGCTGAGTTATTTTTATGACAGATAGAAAATAATTATATTTTTTTATTTATGTAAAAGAACCTGGGTTCTTTAAATAACTATACTATTTCTATATTTTTTGTTCTAATATGAGGTACATGGATAACTATTGTTATTTTTGCTATCAATGGTTAGAGTTTTGTAATGTGCTGGCAAAATTTAAACTGCAGCTGGTATTTAACTTTTTTTGATTGTGAAATCATGATGATCTTGAAATCAAGTTTGACTGTTCAGCTATTGAAACTATTTGTTGGGAGGTGTACTGGACATTTAGGTACAGTAGAGCGTCAATAATCCTCCTTTAACATTCAGTAAGCTGTCATATGGGCTACAGGGCTTTTTTAGATAATTTTGTAATATTGATAAACCTCCGAATTATATTTGAGTGAAACTAAATGACATCTTCCCTTTACGCACCACACACCGAAAAAAAAAAAAAACGATTTAGTTGATCTTAAGACAATAAACAACCAATAAAGACAGTTTAGAATGATTTTGACGGAGAATCCCTATCCGAGTAATGATATAATTCTTTCATGATAAAACATTATCTTTGATTTAGCGATATATTTATACATACACATTATGTATATATATATATATTTATATTGATATTTTACGTTATCCATTGTTTTTCCGTTGCACTGACTTTATGAAGTTAATATATTACTATTGTAAGTAATTTTATCCACCATTAAGTGCAATGATTTTACCTTGTGTGATGAGACGCCTTTCGGTCACATGACCATTGTTGAATCACTGATTACTTTTTCTCAACTTTTCTGGTGTGGATGTTCGGTCCGTGGTGTTGGTACTTGTTGACGTCATACACGTTCCTCTTGAGTCTCGTGTATAATGTTTTTGAATAGTATATCTTCTGTATATGTTGTTTGTAGATTCTTTAAATTGTTGTGTATGTTTTTATAAATGTGGTATTTTTCTAGTGAGTTTAGTTCTATTGGGTTATTATTTATTTCAAGTATGGTTAGATTATTTTTGTAATTTGTTATTTCACGTTTATGTGATATTAGGTGTGCTGCAACATTTGATACTTTTCAATTTTTGTTTTTGAATGCTCTATAATGTTCTTCAAATCTTATTTTAAATGAACTGGTTGTTTTCCCTATGTAAAATGTGTTACAGTTTTACATGTAATTTTGTAAATTCCTGATAGGTTATGTTTTTCTGAATTTGTTTTGTAGTTTGTGTTATTAAGATATTTTATTATTTTGTTGTTTGGTTTGTATGTTGGAGTGTAGTATTCTTTGTTGTATATATTTGTTATTGTTATTGTCAGTATAAAATACTTAACACATAAGAAACAATATTATTAATAAAATTAACCTAAATAAACAGAAAAAAACAAATAAACGGAACAATATATAAATAAATAAGAAATTATAAACCTCTGAGAAAAACTAGAAAACAACAACTACTTAATATTAAAATCCGATAAAACAAATACACCAGTAATAATAGAAAATACCAAATACATCGATTCAATGACTAACTACGTGAATGAAATAAATACGAACAAATCCCAGACCCAACTAGCAAATACCTTATTACAATAAAAAACCTAATAGTCACACAGCGAAATACCCTAAACTATAACAATAAATTAAAATACCACACAAGACTATAACCATTCAAACCATGCGCACCAGTATTAACAGGCATACCTAAAATCCACAAACCCGACACACCATTTAGACCACTAATAAATTTCACAACAGCACCATCTTACATAATCGCAAAAATACTAGACAAAATAATAAGATCTAAAATACATATCAACAACACATACAATATAAAAAATGGATACAAATTAATTAATAAAATAAAAAATATAAAAACAAACAGCAACACAAAAATAATAAGTTATGACATAACTAACATGTACCCTAACATCCCAATAGAAGAAACCATAGAAATAATAAAAAACAAACTATTACACAATAACGAAAAAAGAAACACAATAGATAGTATCATTACGCTAACCAAACACATATGTAACCAAAATTACTTCCAATTTAACAATAAATACTATAAACAAACAACTGGACTCCCCATGGGTTCACCCATATCATCAGTCATGTCAGAAATATATTTACAACACTTTGAACAAATAATAATTAAACCTATACTAAACACATACAATATTTCACTATGGACAAGGTATGTAGACGATATACTTGTAATATACCAACCTAACATTCACAATGAACACATCATAATACTAAACAAACTAAATACATACAATGAAAACATACAATTCACCGTCGAAACAGAAACAAATAGAACAATCAACTATCTCGACATTATATTAAATGTAAATGATAATAAAATAGAAACTACAGTATACAGGAAACCTACTTCCAACAACACCGCAATACACTACAAATCTAACCACCCCTGGACACACAAAATTAACACTTACAGTAACATGATAAATAAAGGAATAAAATACACACAGGATAACAAACAAAAATTAAATGAAGAATTAGATAACATTACAAAACTAGCAATAGAAAATGGATACAACAAACACCTTATAAAAAATATATACAATAAATTCACAAAAAAACCTAACCTCAACACAACACTACAACCGGAACACAAAAATAAAAAAATCTACCTAAAATATAAATTCACCAATAACAAAATAGAAAAAATAACAAATATATACAACAAATAATACTACACTCCAACATACAAACCAAATAAAACAAAATATTTTAATAATACAAACCACAAAACAAATACAGAAAAACATAACCTATCAGGAATTTACAAAATTACATGTAACGACTAAAACGCATTTTACATAGGGAAAACGACCAGATCATTTAAAATAAGATTTGAAGAACATTACAGAGCATTCAAAATAAAAATACAAAGGTATCAAATGTTGCAGCACACCTAATATCACATAAACATGAAATAAACTACGAAAATAACCTAACCATACATGAAATAAATAATAACCCAATAGAATTAAACTCACTAGAAACATACCACATGTATAAAAACACACATAACAATTTAATGAACCTACAGACTACATATACAGAAGACATACTATATACAAATATCATACACGCAAATCAAGAGAAAATGAGTGTAACGTCAACAAATACCAACATCACGGACCGAATATCTACACCACAAAAATAATCAGTGATTTAACAATGGTCAAGTGACCGAAAGGTGCCTCATCACACAAGGTAAAATCATTCCACTTAATGGTGGAAAAATTACTTACAACAGTAATATATTAACTTCATAAAGTCAGTGCAACGGAAAAACAATGGATAACGTAAAATATCAAGAATATATATATATATAAATATAAAATACGTTTTCTTGTTTAATAATTTAAAAACATATATATGTTTTATATATATATATATATATAGATAGATAGATTTTTTGGACTAGGAGACTGACAGACTTACCTTGGTAAGAGTCCACACTGTAGTCTTGAAATAGAAACACATAAAAGCACTTAAACAATGATATATTTCAACCACACAGTGGTCTTTATCAATCGAAGAGAAAACACAAAAAGAAATATGAGAGAATGAAATAAAATAAATATAGGTTGTAATCACAGATTGTAGAGTAGAAATCAGATGACACAGATGCACAGATTAAAGATATATATATATAAATTGTTTCCATGAGCATATGAGTGATTATAGTTTATATAAGTCTGTCAGAGGAAAAGAGACAAGGCTATTGGAAAAAAAAAAAAAAAAAAAAAAAAAAAAAAAAAAAAAAAAAATGGATTTTTCTGATGTTGAGGTTAGGGGATTCTCTGGACTTGGTATACCACTGGTATGATAGTTCCCACCTTCTCAGTTCTGAGTGATTGCAATCAGGGGGGAGTGATTTAATTATTTTTGTGGTATAGCAGTCATCAAAAGTTGCGATGTTGTGACTCGCAGCATGTTGAGCTGTTGGTCTATCCATATTCATAATTTTAACATCATGTCTGTGGCCATTCATTCTGATATTCAGACCATCCGTGGTCAGGCCTATGTACTGTGCTGAGCAAAGTTTACATTGTAGCTGGTATATGACATTTTTCAATGTACAATTATAATGACTCTGTATTTTGAAGACCATTTTTGTTGTTTGGCTGTTGAAACTATTTGCTGAGGGGTGTATTGGACATAATTGGTCCAATACACCCCTCAGCAAATAGTTTCAACAGCCAAACAACAAAAATGGTCTTCAAAATACAGGGTCATTATAATTGTACATCGAAAAATGTCATATACCAGCTACAATGTAAACTTTGCTCAGCACAGTACATAGGCCTGACCACGGATGGTCTGAATATCAGAATGAATGGCCACAGACATGATGTTAAAATTATGAATATGGATAGACCAACAGCTCAACATGCTGCGAGTCACAACATCGCAACTTTTGATGACTGCTATACCACAAAAATAATTAAATCACTCCCCCCTGATTGCAATCCCTCAGAACTGAGAAGGTGGGAACTATCATACCAGTGGTATACCAAGTCCAGAGAATCCCCTAACCTCAACATCAGATAAATCCATTTTTTTTTTTTTTTTTTTTTTTTTCCCCAATAGCCTTGTCTCTTTTCCTCTGACAGACTTATATAAACTATAATCACTCATATGCTCATGGAAACAATTTATATATATATATCTTTAATCTGTGCATCTGTGTCATCTGATTTCTACTCTACACAATCTGTGATTACAACTTATATTTATTTTATTTCATTCTCTCATATTTCTTTTTGTGTTTTCTCTTCGATTGATAAAGACCACTGTGTGGTTGAAATATATCATTGTTTAAGTGCTTTTATGTGTTTCTATTTCAAGACTACAGTGTGGACTCTTACCAAGGTAAGTCTGTCAGTCTCCTAGTCCAAAAAATCTAAATAATCTTTACCAACCAAAACTAACCTAAAATATATATATATATTCTTGATATTTAACATTATCCATTGTTTTTCCGTTGCACTGACTTTATGAAGTTAATATATTACTATTTTTGAGTAATTTTATCTACCATTAAGTGCAATAATTTTACCTTGAGTGATGAGGCACCTTTCGGTCTTTGACCATTGTCGAATCACTGATTTTTCTCTGCTGTGGATGCTACGTCCGTGCAGCCGGTGTTTGTTGAAGTTACGCGCACTATTTCTTGATCTGTGTGTATGATATTTCTGTATAGTATGTCTTCTGTATATGTTGTTTGTAAATTCATTAAGTTGTTGTGTATGTTTTTATAAATGTGGTATTTTTCTAGTGAGTTTAGTTCTATTGGGTTGTTATTTATTTCCAGTATGGTTAGGTTATTTTCGTAATTTGTAATTTCGTGTTTATGGGATATTAGGTGTGCTGCAACATTTGATACTTTAGAATTTTTGTTTTTGAATGCTCTATAATGTTCTTCAAATCTTATTTTAAATGTTCTGGATGTTTTTCCTATGTAAAAAGCGTTACAGTTGTTGCATGTGATTTTGTAAATTCCTGATAGGTTATGTTTTTCTGAATTTGTTATGTGGTTTGTGTTATTAAGATATTTTATTATTTTGTTGTTTGGTTTGTAAGTTGGAGTGTAGTATTCTTTGTTGTATATATTTGTTATTTTTTCTATTTTGTTATTGGTATATTTATATTTTAGGTAGATTTTTTTATTTTTATTATTTTCGTGTTCCGGTTGTAGTGTTGTGTTGAGGTTAGGTTTTTTTGTGAATTTATTGTATATATTTTTTATAATGTGTTTGTTGTATCCATTTTCTATTGCTATTTTTGTAATGTTATCTAATTCTTCATTTAATTTTTGTTTGTTATCCTGTGTGTATTTTATTGCTTTATTTATCATGTTACTATAAGTGTTAATTTTGTGTGTCCAGGGGTGGTTAGATTTGTAGTGTATTGTGGTGTTGTTGGAAGTAGGTTTCCTGTATACTGTAGTTTCTATTTTATTATCATTTATATTTAAAGTAATGTCGAGGAAGTTGATTGTTCTATTTGTTTCTGTTTCAACGGTGAATTGTATGTTTTCGTTATATGTATTTAGTTTGTTTAATATTATGACGTGTTCGTTGTGAATGGTAGGTTGGTATATTACAAGTATATCGTCTACATATCTTGTCCATAGCGAGATATTGTGTGTGTTTATTATAGGTTTAATTATTATTTGTTCAAAGTGTTGTAAATATATTTCTGACATGACAGATGATATGGGTGAACCCATGGGGAGTCCTGTTGTTTGTTTATAATATTTATTGTTAAATTGGAAGTAATTTTGGTTACATATGTGTTTGGTTAGCGTAATGATACTATCTATTATGTTTCTTTTTTCGTTATTGTGTATCAGTTTGTTTTTTATTATTTCTATGGTTTCTTCTATTGGGATACTAGGGTACATGTTAGTTATGTCATAACTTATTATTTTTGTGTTGCTGTTTGTTTTTATCGTTTTTATTTTATTAATTAATTCGTATCCATTTTTTATATTGTATGTGTTGTTGATGTGTATTTTAGACCCTTAGGATTTTGTCTAGAATTTTTGCGATTATGTAAGATGGTGCTGTTGTGAAATTTATTAGTGGTCTAAATGGTGTGTTAGGTTTATGGATTTTAGGTATCCCTGACAATACGGGTGCGCATGGTTTAAATGGGTATAATCTTGTGTGGTATTTTAATTTATTGTTATAGTTTAGGGTGTTACGGTGAGTGACTATTAAGTTTTTTAATGTAATAAAGTATTTGTTAGTTGGGTCTGGGATTTGTTCGTATTTATTTTCTTTTATGTAGTTAGTCATTGAATCGATATATTTGGTATTTTCTATTATTACTGGAGTATTTGTTTTATCTGATTTTAATATTAAGTAGTCGTTGTTTTCTAGTTTTTCTCTGAGTTTTATAATTTCTTTTTTATTAATATATTGTTCCGTTTTTTTGTTTTTTTCCGTTTTTATTAGGTTAATTTTATTATTAATGTTATTTCTTATGTGTTCAGTATTTTGGTGGGTAATTTTGTGGATGTTAGATTCTGTGTCAACTATTAGGTTTTTTATTATTTGTTTTTTGTTGAAGTTAGGTAGGTTATATTTGAAGGAATTTGTTATTATTATTTTTTCTTTTTCAGTAAATTCTGTTTTAGTTAAGTTTATGAATTTGGAATTAATGAAAACTTTTGACACTCTCACACCTATTATTCACGAAAAAACACAACAAATTATAATAAAACATAAAACAAACACTATTAACAGACAAAACAAAAAAATCGAAAATTTATCAAAACAACTTAACCTAAAAAATAGCCTAGCACCAATCCACACATCAAAACAACAACATAACCTAAAAAATAGCCTAGAACCAACCCACACCTCTAACAATAATAAATTCATAAACTTAACTAAAACAGAATTTACTGAAAAAGAAAAAATAATAATAACAAATTCCTTCAAATATAACCTACCTAACTTCAACAAAAAACAAATAATGAAAAACCTAATAGTTGACACAGAATCTAACATCCACAAAATTACCCACCAAAATACTGAACACATAAGAAATAACATTAATAATAAAATTAACCTAATAAAAACGGAAAAAAACAAAAAAACGGAACAATATATTAATAAAAAAGAAATTATAAAACTCAGAGAAAAACTAGAAAACAACGACTACTTAATATTAAAATCAGATAAAACAAATACTCCAGTAATAATAGAAAATACCAAATATATCGATTCAATGACTAACTACATAAAAGAAAATAAATACGAACAAATCCCAGACCCAACTAACAAATACTTTATTACAATAAAAAACTTAATAGTCACTCACCGTAACACCCTAAACTATAACAATAAATTAAAATACCACACAAGATTATACCCATTTAAACCATGCGCACCCGTATTGTCAGGGATACCTAAAATCCATAAACCTAACACACCATTTAGACCACTAATAAATTTCACAACAGCACCATCTTACATAATCGCAAAAATTCTAGACAAAATCCTAAGGTCTAAAATACACATCAACAACACATACAATATAAAAAATGGATACGAATTAATTAATAAAATAAAAACGATAAAAACAAACAGCAACACAAAAATAATAAGTTATGACATAACTAACATGTACCCTAGTATCCCAATAGAAGAAACCATAGAAATAATAAAAAACAAACTGATACACAATAACGAAAAAAGAAACATAATAGATAGTATCATTACGCTAACCAAACACATATGTAACCAAAATTACTTCCAATTTAACAATAAATATTATAAACAAACAACAGGACTCCCCATGGGTTCACCCATATCATCTGTCATGTCAGAAATATATTTACAACACTTTGAACAAATAATAATTAAACCTATAATAAACACACACAATATCTCACTATGGACAAGATATGTAGACGATATACTTGTAATATACCAACCTACCATTCACAACAAACACGTCATAATATTAAACAAACTAAATACATACAACGAAAACATACAATTCACCGTTGAAACAGAAACAAATAGAACAATCAACTTCCTCGACATTACTTTAAATATAAATGATAATAAAATAGAAACTACAGTATACAGGAAACCTACTTCCAACAACACCACAATACACTACAAATCTAACCACCCCTGGACACACAAAATTAACACTTATAGTAACATGATAAATAAAGCAATAAAATACACACAGGATAACAAACAAAAATTAAATGAAGAATTAGATAACATTACAAAAATAGCAATAGAAAATGGATACAACAAACACATTATAAAAAATATATACAATAAATTCACAAAAAAACCTAACCTCAACACAACACTACAACCGGAACACGAAAATAATAAAAATAAAAAAATCTACCTAAAATATAAATATACCAATAACAAAATAGAAAAAATAACAAATATATACAACAAAGAATACTACACTCCAACTTACAAACCAAACAACAAAATAATAAAATATCTTAATAACACAAACCACATAACAAATTCAGAAAAACATAACCTATCAGGAATTTACAAAATCACATGCAACAACTGTAACGCTTTTTACATAGGAAAAACATCCAGAACATTTAAAATAAGATTTGAAGAACATTATAGAGCATTCAAAAACAAAAATTCTAAAGTATCAAATGTTGCAGCACACCTAATATCCCATAAACACGAAATTACAAATTACGAAAATAACCTAACCATACTGGAAATAAATAACAACCCAATAGAACTAAACTCACTAGAAAAATACCACATTTATAAAAACATACACAACAACTTAATGAATTTACAAACAACATATACAGAAGACATACTATACAGAAATATCATACACACAGATCAAGAAATAGTGCGCGTAACTTCAACAAACACCGGCTTCACGGACGTAGCATCCACAGCAGAGAAAAATCAGTGATTCGACAATGGTCAAAGACCGAAAGGTGCCTCATCACTCAAGGTAAAATTATTGCACTTAATGGTGGATAAAATTACTCAAAAATAGTAATATATTAACTTCATATATATATATATATATATATAAGAGGCCTTTTTGCTGGTATTGCACTTAATGGTGGATAAAATTACTCAAAAATAGTAATGTATTAACTTCATAAAGTCAGTGCAACGGAAAAACAATGGATAATATTAAATATCAAGAATATATACATATATATATATTTTGGACTAGGAGACTGACAGACTTACCTTGGTAAGAGTCCACTCTGTAGTCTTGAAATAGAAACACATAAAAGCACTTAAACAATGATATATTTCAACCACACAGTGGTCTTTGTCAATCGAAGAGAAAACACAAAAAGAAATATGAGAGAATGAAATAAAATAATTGTAATCACAGATTGTGTAGAGTAGAAATCAGATGTCACAGATTAAAGATATATATATATATATTGTTTCCGTGATTATAGTTTATATAAGTCTGTCAGGGGAAAAGAGATAAGGCTATTTGTAAGAAAAAAAAAAAAAAAAAATGAATGGATTTATCTGATGTTGAGGTTAGGGGATTCTCTGGACTTGGTATACCACTGGTATGATTGGTATGATGTCAGGGGATTCTCTGGACTTGGTATACCACTGGTATGATTGGTATGATGTCAGGGGATTCTCTGGACTTGGTATACCACTGGTATGATAGTTCCCACCTTCTCAGTTCAACTTTCAAAGATTGATAGTATCTCCATTATCGAGCATATTATTATAAATTTAATAATTGTATAGTTGCATTATAAATTTGTAGTTGTTCCCAGATTGTCATTTGGAGGCCTTTTTGTACTTTTTTTTATTAGGTGTGTGTTTTCTAATGTGGGCAATGTGTGTTTGTTTTTTATCTCGTGTGTAGCTAAGTTTGAGTTGTAAGTTTAAGGTTTGATGTATGCATTGAGGTGTTCTTGATATCTGACTTTTAATTTCTTTTTTTTTGGTCTATGTATATTTTATTACACTCTGGGCATTCCATTTTGTATATTCCGTTATTACGTGTGGGTCATATTTTTTCCGGTTGGTTTATTTTATTGATTATGTTTCCTGTGTTTTTGTAAGCTATGTTAATATTATTATTTTTTAGTATTTTAGTTATTCCTTTCATGTTGTACCCTGTGTATGTGAATATGGCCCATTTTGTTGTTGTTTGTGGTTCGATTGTAGGTTGTTTCAATATATTTAATATTTTAAATTCTATTTTATCTATAGTTTTTTTATTGCATCCATTTTTTTGGACTATTTGATATATTATTTGTCTTTCTTTGTATCTTTTGTGTATTAAAACTGGATATATTTTAATTTGAAATTATTGGTAAATTTATTGAATGCACCATTCTTAATTTCAATTTAATAATTAACAGTTGCAATATTTAACATCTAAATTCCTTAAGAATTTATCTATAAGCATTACTTAAAATGCGCAACTCTGCTATTCTTACATTGAATTATAAAACTTTGTGCGTTCAATAAAAATTTTTATAATAATTATTTATGGCATTGAAAAGAAAAGTTTATATTTGATTCGGGCAGTTGTAACTTGAAAAGAACCGAAGTAAGTCATGCTTAAAGGTATAAATAAGTTTTTGTTCATAATGCGTAGTTAGTCTTTACAGGAAATGCTTTGTTTGAACAAGGGGTGTATGACTCATTGAAGCTAGATAATAAATTCCCGTTTTAAAAAGCTTATGCGTTGCAAGAAATGCTTTGTTTGAACATTCCGAGATTGCTTGTGTATTTAAAAATATAAGCTTTGTTTTCTGAATGCTTGCTATATCTGTTTGTAAGTACAGACAAATAAGAAATTATTACAACTTTAAACATTTATTAAATTGAAATGATTTGAAACAAAAGTAAAACTTTCAGATAAATAATTCTTTAAACTTAATGTAGCCTTTACATAATAAATGGTAATAAAAACAAAACTAATATTGGATTTTAAAAATAATGTTAAATAAGAAATAATTTTACAAGTTTATTTTTATAAGTATATAAATTTGCATAAGTTGTTTGATAGAGTCATGTTCAAATTCAGTCAAATTTTATATCTTTTTATAATAATTAAAATTTTTGGAAATTCGTAAATTTATCTAAGTCTTGGTATTATAAAAAAGAAAAAATTGACAAGGAAAATAGAAGTGTAACTTTGTATAGAATTTACACCCAAGACAACACCTAACACATTTGTGTGTCAAGAGTGCATCTTGGCATATAATTCATATTCTACACGGGATTAACTATGACTATAATCTCAAAATACAAAACACTACACCGATTCAACGACAGTTGGGAATCAATAGACTATACACTATGACAAAATTGTATATAAATGTGCAAACCTAGGATCCGTTTAATTTCAATTCTTATTTATAAATATTATAGAGCTTATTAAGAATTTTACTCATTTTGGTTAGATAAATGTTTCGAATAGAAATTTTTAAGTGTAACAGAATAATTAATTCCTTTGTTTGCCAACGTACTAGCTATATAATTTTTAAATTCAAGTATGGGATTGGAATTAAAAATAAAGTTATTGGAATTTCAAAGATTGGGATTTGAAATCCGAAAAGGGTAAGGTATACTGAATATTGTAAAAGATAACAAAAGGTTATAAGGCAATGGTACAGGCTTAAATTTGTTAATTGAGAGTAAAAATTGTAAAGACAAATAGTGTTGTGAAACAATGTACTCAGAAGTAAATTGGTAATGTTAAAATATTTTTGGCTTACAGGAAGTAAGCGAATTCACAAATCCTAGTGAGTGGATTGTGAGACAATGTAGCTAGGAGATATAGGAAGAATAATATTGTCAGCAAATTATTAAATGCCAAGGAAAATAATAAAACCTTATCATTAAGCCATGACGGAAAAAATATATGGCGAATTGCATTTCCAAAATAAAAGAACTAGTGGACGAACTAAAACCATAAGCGGTGCATGCATGTTGGAAAAAACTGTAGCAATACTGTTGTAAGACGATGTCTCAATTGATGCTCACAACATTGTTACCAATACTGTCTCAATAGCATGGAATTTACCGTGAAGGATTTAAATAAATACATTAACAGTCCAGATGTCAACGATATTTTGAAAATTGAAATAAGGATTTGAAGGAAGAAGAGTAGGAAGAACTAATTATCAAACATGTGCCTATCTCAAAGAAGATGAAAAAATCGTAAAAACCTTATTGCCAAAGTTGACATTAAAATTTGTCAGTGAAATTCTCAGTTTAGGGAAACAATTAGCTGGAGGTATTACTGAAATTGACATTAGCATCTAAACAGGCTTAAAATTTAATGAAGAGCTGGAAGAAGCACTACCGAAATATAAAGAAGTGTACATAGAACTAGAAAAAAAAAATCACATACAAAGAAAAATAAGTTTTTTAAATCTAATTAAGTGTTTAAAACATTGTCTAAAATTAGGTGTCCAAAATTTTGTCAATAGTGTTTAACAATGAAGAATACGTTTATATATATGTGTGTGTGTGTTGTGTGTGTGAGCATGCATATTTATAGAATTTTTGTGTTTTCAGATTGAAGGAAAATATAAGTACACAATAAAAAAATATGTATGTAATTATGTAGTATGTAAATATAGCATACTGTATTATAAGTGTTATACAATATAGCTATAATTAATGTTAACATTTTTGAAATGGAACGTAACTCTTCCCTTTTCATATACAATTGGTGGTTTTACCATTCGCGATTAGTTTGGCGAATGTAACCCCTGTGAATAATGAGGGATGAACGTACTGTAAAACAAAATATTTAATGGACACAAAACATGAGTTTTTACAGTCAAGTAAGAAATCTATTTCTGGAAAAGAAATATCTTAGATAGCAAAACTGATGATTTGTCAGTTATATTTTTCTACTAACCTTTAATTTGAATACGTACCTTCTGTTAACCATAGGCATTAATAAAATAAAAGCAAAATTTGCAAGACCAATAAATTTGAAATTACAAAGTGTTCAGATTGGAAATGAAATAAATAGGAAAAAACCTGTATTACATGATAACTGGCTAATGTGATAGAACAGCAAAAAGTGAAAACGGTGATGTAAAAAAAATGGAGTTACATGAAACAGACTTGCCTATAGCAGCACTTACTTTATATTGTTGGGGACAGCTATTTTGGGAGTTTTTTTAGTTAAACAACAGTACTCAAGTGAAGATGGAATCAACAAATTTGAAATAATAATGTAGAACTAGAAATTTCAAATCAATTTTTCTTAGGGCGAATCTAACACATTTCATTATAAAAAACTTCAAAAATGTATAAAGTTATATTAAATTATTAAAGTCATAAATTTTTTTAAATTAACACTATTACCATATCTGTAGCGAGACTTGTTTTTGGTTACAGGGAAATGGGTAAAATAATTTTCCCTTTCTGCCTTTTGCTCGATGAACTGTGCCATTAATGTCCTGAAATATGAAAAATACTGTGCTTAATAAAATTATTTCATATCAGGGTGATTAGGATATTTTTTCAAAGTTCCATGATTTTAAATACAGAAATGTTTATAAGAAAACGTAAGGTTTTTTGCCACCTTATTAAACGTAATAAATTAAAATAACAAATCATATTTAATGCCATTGAAAAGTTAAAAATAACTTGAACTAAGCAAAAATTAAAATTTAGCTAGCCATTCAAATAGGCTCAACTCCATTAATACACAATAATTTCAATATTGTGAAGATAATAGGTTAATAATAATAATAATATAAAGTAATAATAATAATGTACTCTAGTCTGTGCCCCCCTTCATAGCTATCATCCCTCTATAATAAATAAATAAATAAATAATTATTGCCTACTTTGTCCCTTGTAGTCATTAAATAGACAAATAACTACACAATAGAAATGGTTTACTAAGTGAATTCAGTTTTCTGTGCAATCATCATCACATTCTACACACTTATTTTATCTTATTATTCCCTTGAATTAGCCCAGAATTCTATTTATAAAGAGAAGAATCTTGAAGCCCATTGGCAATTTTTTCTCTACCTCTTCAATGCCACTGAACTGGAGGCTCTGTAAAGCATCTTTCATTGGACCAAACAGAACATGAATTAGAGAAAAATGATGTAGATTAATTTGCCTACAGTTTCCAGTTAGGTATAGAACATTTTCTTGAAGAAGCGCACCATTCCTCTGTTATTTTGGCCATTTTATCTTAAATACAAGCTTTGTGGCACCTTTGTTTCAAACATGATCCCAAAGCAAAGGCTGTCGATAGAGTATTGCTCCTCCAAAGTTAAAAAAAAAAAAACAATAAATCAGATCATGGCCATTGCAAAAGATAATTGACATGATTTTACTAACAAATAAATGTGTTTTGCCAGTCACATTCACTTTTGTGAACTTTTAAACATTTTACTCTTGCATAAAACATACTAAGCAACTAATGCCATATTGTTTTTACACCTGAGAGAATATTTCTGACACCTGAGAAAAAACTGGACCATAAAATAGTTTGTGATAGTGGTCACTCCATTGTAACTAATACTTTAGAGATTATATTTACTTAACCCTTTTAAGAACATGAACCGATATATAACTAAAAAAGACCACAGGCCGAACTCGGAATTTCAAACCGCTGTAATTATCTTAAAACTCAACAAATTATGTTACTTATTGCTCCTTATCATTTACAATAAGAAAGCTCATTTCATATAAAACAAAATGGTTCTTTTTCAAACATAAATGGCAATGAACGAGTACAATAATTAGATGGCTGCAAACATCCTAACAACAGTTTGCGTCTGTTTATGTTTTTTTATTGTCGTCTGTTCTGTATGTATTACAGTGATCACATGCTCATTTTCTTTATGCATTTTGTAATTATATATTATAAGAAATTTTAAAACTTATTTAGTATTATTACCGCCAAATTTTAAGTTTAATTTTCAATCCACTTTTCTGGGTATCAGAAAACGATCACAGATTGTATATGTAAGGTTTGATAAAGGGAATTCATGGGAAATGGATCTTAAAACATACTTGTTCAAATTTCATTTCACATATATTATAGAATAGTACTTATATATAGGAAATTATGTACTTATAGGTTTTACCAAATAATATTGATAAGTAAATAGGGTTATAGTGTAGGAATTGAACATTTTAGGCATAGCAAAGTTCAGTCTCATAATAATGTTAGCGAATAAAGACTACAATTAAAAAAGTAAGGTTTATATAAATATAGACAGTTCAAATCCACAATATATGTAGAGAACCTCTTTTTAATTAATGTTAAGGTGACAGGATTTTAAAAAAAAATATATGCTTCGAAACCTGGAAAATCAAGAAAATTGATGATAGTAAGTGGAAAAATCTGATTTTGTGTATGAAAACTTGGAGAAATGAATGATTTATAGTACAAATATTTTATAGCCTATGTAATTGTGGAACTAATAACACCAAAATCAGATTTATATCTGTATTTATATGGAATCTACACAACATTAAAAAGAAGTACAGTTCCTCTCTATTCGCAGTTGACAAAATTACAGCATATGCCGCTAATATGTATCGAATTTTTTAAAAAAAGACAAAAACGACAGTATAGTTACTGTGCAGGTTGTAGGATAATGCTATAGTAACTCATTTATTTTGTATAGTACTATAGTTACTTATCACAAAGAAATCTGATTATTCTCCAAAGATCCGTTATACTGTACACTACTAGGCATACTACTCAGAAGATAGGCATTCCTTTTTTATAACCAGTGGCGTTATCTTCACTGACACAAAACAAAATGAGTCAATTCGACATCCACACCCAACTCCAAACATAAATTTGGCATAACTTCTGTTTGCTTAGTGGTAATTTAATAGTTTTCGAAATCCAAACATCGATAATAATTTCCTGCAGTCGTAGCTAACTCGGATTTTATTTTCCCCGTCAGTTATTAACAGGTGCCGCATTCAATTTTTGTGTCTGCTACTAGTTATAGAAACATCGAGTCTATTTGTGGAAGTGTTTAGTTCGGATTGAAAAAAAAGGCTTGAATAAAAACATACATGTAATTATCTAGTAGGTAAATATACTGTAATATAAGTGTACAGTATAGCTGTAATTATTTGTTAACATTTTTGATGTGGAACATAACCCTTCCCTTTCCATATACAGTTGGTTTCTGCATTTGCGGAAAGTTTGGGAAACGTAACCCTTGCAAATAACAAGGGTTCACTGTACTACAAAAACCAGAAAATTGGCGGGGACTTTCTCGTGTGCAATTTGACAAAAATGGATGGTCTTAAAAGGGCTGAATATTAATTAAAGCAATTGACTAATAGATCATAAGGCTGCCAGCTAATACCTATTAAAGTTTCAATTTACTGCACTAAACACCTCCTTTACTAAATACACGTGTTGATTTTGTTTACTCTTGTTAACATTGAAATGACTCATATGTTTTGATAAAAGTGACTTCTGGCAACCCTTGCTCCGAGACCATTACAAAAATGCATTAGTATTGATTTTTTATCTATACACAAATGATTATAAAATTTAACAATAGTGTAATATAAAATAAATGAAAATTCTTACATTTAATATGCCAAAGATGAAAATCAGAAAATTACTCACTTAGAAAAGTCCAGAATTTTTTGATACACCTTAAATTCCTGTTGATTTAAATTAACTTCTACTGTAGTAATTTTTTTCTCTGGTAGAGGAACAAAAGAAGTTTTTTTCTGGAGGTCTTCTTTCGTCCTGCGTAACATAAGAGCTTTAACTATTGTGCTTAACCTCTGATTTCCTGAGACATCTCGGTTATCAACCCATCTTTTCCATACCTATGTGTAGTCAAAATATTTTGAGCAAACATTATACAAGGTAACAGACTTATTATTAAATAAACTATAATTATAGTATGTATATATAAATATAATTTATATTACATGCACAAATAAGAAAAACTGTCTAAAACAAAATCTGATTTTTCAACAGGTTTTTGTTTTATATATGATTTTGTTGAAATACGGGTAATACAAATCTGGATTTGGTAGATACCATAAATAAATCATTATCTTATTATTAAATATTGAAATGTATTGGTAAGTAAAGGCTTCAGGGTAATTAATCTCCTGTCCTTTGTATACAAGTTGTTCTAGTGTGCTTCATTTCTCCTTTATGGGAAACTTGTTATTTATTATGTAATTGAATCTATTGTTTCCTATTTGAGTGTTGGGTTTATGTTTTGTTTGTTTATATTTATAATTGAATGAGTTATGGCTGTTGCATATGTGAGTGTCAACTGATAATTTATCCTATTATTCTGGCAATTGTTAAGAAAATTATTACACAGACGGTGATTAAGTTCCAGTATTATCCCATAATAATGCTGGTTTGAAACACAGGGTCTGTCAATAAAAAATCCCTAATTTTAAAAGGTAGTTACAAAAAAAAGACAGATACAGAAAACATACCTTTACTGGTGAACAATGAATACTATGCCATTTTACATTACTTCGTTTTAAAAATTATATCCGCTAAATGACGTTCCCCATAGTTTTTGTGTCATTTCTCTTGGAATGGTTGTCAATGGCCCCCTAAACTATCACATGAGGGCTGTGTAGTGGTTGTTGATGAAGTTCCCGAGGGTTCTCTACAGCCCAGTAGAGAAAATTCTGTTTGTTTACAGTACTTGATAAGTGGAAGTGGGCCTTATGCTAAGAAATAAACAAAGAACCAAGGGGAATGTTCTGGAGAATTTCCTCACAGACAGCTTTGCTAGTTTCAAAATTGTTCTTGCTTAATTGCTGGGTAACCATAATTTTGAATGGGTGCATATTAAGCTCTCTATGATGAAATTTTCCTACATTCCTATCGGATAATCCCAAAGCAGCTGAATGTTTAAGTGTTGAACGCCTTGGGGACGCCTTGTTGGACAGACGCTCTCACACACGCCACATTTCCCGGTCTTGTTGCAGTACAAGGTCGGGAAGTAGGTTTTCTTTTTAGTGCTGAGCCTGTTTGTCTTAAGTTTGACATCCACAGTGGAACATAGTTTTCCTATCAGGAACACGATCATGTTGGCCAAGATCGAATTGAATAATAAACGCTCGCTGAATAGCAATCACAGAATAACCGTTACTAATAAACTCCTCTACAACAAACGCATGATACTCACCAAGCCAAGCCATGATGCACACTGAAAATGACACATACACCGCTTTCAAACAATACCACCACCACATCAGTGCTACCTCTCAACTCACACAACAGTTTGTTCAAATACGGGAGGCTTTATTGCCGGATCCTGTATATCTAATTTACTGACTAAAAAAGACCATTGTAAAAGCCCTTGTGATAAAAAAACAAATGATTGGTTCCTTCTTCTCAATGCTTTCCAACACATCATGTATGAGCTTGATCAATTTGCCGATAATATGACCAGCTTTTGCTCATTTTCGGGTATAATATGATACTTTTATTTTTCATTTGATAAAAATGTTTATAACTTTTTTTCTGAGTGTTAAACCTGAAAACCTAATTTTATATAGCATTCTGATAAACAAGCGCTAAGAAAATTGTTAGCTGTGCTCACCATGTGTAGCACATCCCACTCTGTAGCATCCCAGGCGCCATTATCCATTTTTGTATCATTAATTGATATTGGGAACAAGAGAACAAAATTATTGATGGATACATTCTAAGTTCTACTGTCAGTTGTATGTTTTGTCTATAGCAGTGAATTTGTTAATGTATGGAATTGTAGCAAAGGTTTGAAAAGAAAACATTGTGTATGAAACAAATTAATTTAATGAATAAAAGTACCTAAATTGAAATGTTTTATTTTAGACAGTATTTTACAGTATCTGCAAAAAAAAATATTAAATACAGTATATAAATAAATTTAAAACACATTTATAGAATTGAAGTAAAATGTTGGTTTCAACTGAAAAAATGTTATATTAATGTAAAGAAATATATCATTAACCTGTTATTAGATTTAATAAAAAGAAAAGTGAAGTTGAGTCACAAATATAGAAAGTAGTTCTTGATTAAACAAGATACGTAAATACCAATCAATAAAAGGTTATTTAAAAAAAATTATTTTCCAATAGTATTGAAGTTTCAAATTAAAATAGATTTGTAAATAAGTAATTTAGGATAATACTTATGTTTAAATTTTTTCATTTTTATCAAATTTATAATTATATTTGTTTAGATATAATAATTCTACAAATTTTGGATTACGAATTTCACAATTGGTGGCACTTTTGATCGATGGGGGGGGGGGCGAAGGTGGTACATTTTAAACATACGTAAACAACTTTTAACTGTGGCCAACGGACCCGTAATGGCAGTTGTTGCTTACCAACAGATATCGATGTACAGTTTGAACGCAGCAATTCCTGACCGCAGCGCTACAATGGCGGAGTTTCAAAACGATACTTTCTTTAAAAACCTTCTATTATACTCTATCGTTGCATATAAATGTGGCAGATTGGCCGGTTGCAACACACACACAAACATCTGTAAAGTAATTGGATGCTGATACTGTTAGAGAGCAACTTGGAATATATTATATAGTTCCAAATCAGTCTAGTTTTGGAATAGTTTGTACTGAATATAAATATACTGCAGTAGATTCCAGATAATTGTACAGCTTAAACACTGGCATTGTATGGTCCGAATAAATGACTGGTTATATTAAACGAAGTTTCAAAATAAAATGAAACACTTTACTAAGCACTGGGAACCTCGATTTTTGTTTTTCCACTCACGTTACTAAGGAATACGTTCTAAATACTACTATGTTAATAATTTTAAGCAACAGAATTAATAAACAGTGTTGAAATATCTATCAACAAAGAAGCAAATTAGGATGGATTTGGTATCTCCCACTGAATGGCCTTCAAACACTTGCATATGTAGTAGCTGTGGCTGAATTTAAAAATTGTTAAAGTTCAACTGTTGCAAGATAAAGCAATTTAACATTAAGGAAAGTGTATGTAATGTTTAGGTGCTATTACTTTTTGGGATTGATGGTGGGCTTAACCACTAACATTAGAGGTCTCACTTCAATATCGGTGTACAAGGTTCTAATCATATTTCATAAGAACGTATGTAGAGTTTATTTTCTATTCTACACAGGATGTCTCCTTACTAAAGATATGCAGCAAAGAAAAAAAAAACTGGAACAAATAAGTATATCTTTGGAATAATTAACCAGCATATTGTTTTGTGTACAAGATGCATTTTTTATTTTATAATTTATCCAAACAGCCGTGCACCCTGAAGGATTAGAGCGACCCTCGCTCTCCCACGCGCAGGCACACTCACACGTGCGGCCCGGCCTACCTGCCACTAATGGTTCTTCTATGAATCACCAACTAGTCCTTGAACTACAAAATCAATTTTTTTACACTGTTAACTTTACTTAATTTGTACTCTAATAACTGAATTCTAAATACTAATCATCGCAAAATGAGTCTAAATACCACGGTACAATTGTGACAACTCTACGGAGTTTTATGGTCAGTAGGTTACAAAATTATAAATTTGACTACTTAAAAATGGTTATAGACGTTTTATTTGAATTCGCACGATCAGAATAATATACATAATTACAGTAATTCTAGTAGAATTTCAAATTTATGAAAAAATAAACTAAATCATAAATAATATAACAGAACATATACCAAGAGTAAAAAATAATTATTACAAATTCATTTTGCAACGTTACTGAATAGTAACTAAAAATCAATAAAATTTACAATAAAAAGTTTTAGGTTACATAACTTTGTAATTTGTTCATTGTTTTTTTCCTTATCTAGTAAATTCATATTAATAACTTTTTTGCTTGATTTATTTGATAAAAGTTAGGACTACAGCTAATTTGTAAACAATGTAAGTCGGCTCTAGTATAATTGTTAAACTGTTTCCATGTTATTGATCTAATTACTATTTCATTAAAGACGTCTGATTAATACAATATAAAATACGTGATAAAAGTCTAATTTTATTTGTTTTCTAATTTTTAAACTCACTAAAACCGCTCAGAGTTGTCACAATTGTACTGTGTTTGGACTCATTTTGCGAGGAATAATATTTAGAATTCAGTTATTAGAGTACAAATTAAGTAAAGTTAACAGTTTAAAAAAATTGATTTTTGTAGTACAAGGACTAGTTGGTGATTCATAGAAGAACCATTAGCGGCAGGTAGGCCGGACCGCGCGTGTAAGTATGCCTGCGCGTGGGGAGCGAGGGTAGCTCTAATCCTTCAGGGCGCACGGCTGTTTGGACAAATTATAAAATTTTGTCTAATTAAATGGTTAGTCCGATAAACTAATAGCCCAATTTATAGGAATCCAGTGTGTTTTAACACAATTACAGTAAACTTCACTTAACAAAAATGTAGAGTATGAAGCCAATTTCAGAAAAAGAAACATTTTTGATAACAGCTAGACACATATTTTTAGGGTTTAATACTCTAAGGTGTAATAACCAGATGATTTTATGATAGTTACACAGTACTAAATATGGAAATACAAGCCAGGTCCATTTTGCTGTTAAAATAGTACTATTTACGTTCTCAAAATATCTTAGAAGTGTTTCCTTAGTATATATTGTAATACACCAATAAGTAAAGAATAAGTATCGTTCTAAGGTGTAAAGGGTTAATAGTTATGTTTATTAATTTACTTGTAACAGAAAACGTTTTACTACACCACACATACTTATATTATTTAGAAAAAGTTGTTGAAATAGTTGCCTATTAATATTCAGATGATAATATTAATATTATTTACCAAAGTAACATTAATTATATAAAAATTTACTAAGATAGAAAAATTTGATAAAGTATCACTTCTTGTAAAAATTAAATTAATTAAGTATAAAACTTACAGCAAGATCATCAAATGGAGAACAACGAATAAACTTCAATAAAGAATACAAATCTAATTCTGTGTTGTGTATTGGCGTTCCTGTTAATGCCCACCGATATTTAGCTCTTAAACTAAACACTCCTAGTGCAGCCTGGCTTTTGTGATTTCGTATCTGATGGGCTTCATCCAAAATTATCCTCTCCCAATATACATTAAACAGACATCCCTTTAGAAACAAAAAGCATTATTAAATCTTAGTTTCTTAAAAAACCATGTTTCAAAAAAGATAAATAGTGTTATGAAATAGTATTACTCCAAATTATCAGTTCTTTCACTTTTTTAAATTTATTTTAAGTACAAGTATAGTGGTTGTAGTGATCATATAATTAATTTGACTTGATATACAATTAGAATCAACAGTACATTGAATTACCTACATCAGAATTATCAGAACAAATCTGTTTAAAAATTCCCTACATTGTTAGAAGCTTATGAAGTGAAACTAATTTTTAAATAATTTACAGATTCTACTATAGAAAATAATTTTACCAAACAGTAACAAAGAGTGTACTTATCAAGGCTTTATTTTTGGCTTTAGGTAAGGTATTTTAAAATATTCATTTAAGTTAAAGAAACAACTTCATAGTCCTTGCAGTTTCCCAAGAAGTAGTTGGAGGGGGTCTTCTGGTATGCACTTCATATATAATGTTGGAAAAAGTAACTGGTCAACTTTCAAGAGTGACACTCTTATATAGTACACATGGATGGATCATTTGAAAATAAAAACCACACACAATAACTGCCAAACTATCATCAAGGAAATGCCTAACTGAGCTCACAGCAAAAATTCATGAAGATATACAGCTTACAAATAAAAGAGCAATTGAGAAAGGAAAATATATATGAGGGCGGTACACAAAGAAACCGTGACGCGATAAGTAGTGGAGGTAGCGCCGCCATTCAGTACACTTCTAGCTGTGCAAGGGAGAGCATTATGCGATCGCGCGTTCTTTTGTTATAACTTAAAAACATGAGCACCACGATAGAAAATCCCGCCAAGTGCGTGGTGTAATAAGATTTCGGTGGTCAAAAAGTTACACAGCAGCTGAAATTCATCTTGAATTGAGTGTGGTGTATGGCCCAAACATTATCAGCGAAGGTGTAGTCCGCCAATGGGTTTGTTTTATTAAACGATCATTTTCCTGAAATTCCTCGAAGTCTTGTGCATGAGATAGTGACAGAAAAACTAGGCTATGACAAGTTTTGTGCTCGTTGGATTCCAAAAGTGCTCACCGATGATCACAAAATGAAAAGAATGAGTTCTGCCATAGACTTTCTTACTCGGTATGACGTTGAAGGAGAAACATTTCTCAACAGGATCGTTACAGGATTACTTGGGTAGCCTATGTGAATGCCGAAACAAAGCAACAGTCAATGCAATGGGGTCATACCGCTTCGCCAAGCAAGCCAAAGAAAGCTCGCTAACCTTTTTCAGCGAAAAAATTGATGGCTACAGGTTTTTGGGATACTAATGGCATCTTGCTCGTTAAATTTATGGAGCGTGGTACGACCATTATAGCTGCAGCTTATTGTGAAACCTTAAAACGGCTACGAAAAGCGATTCCAAACAAGTGTCGTAATCTTCTGCACAGCTCAAAGAACAATTGAACTTTTGGAAAAGTTCAAATTGGACGTTTTTGACCCCCCCCCCCCTTACAGCCAGGACTTGGCTCCCAGTGATTTCCATCTTTTCCCGTACATGAAGCGGTGGCTTGTATCTCAGAGGTTTGCGAGTGATAAAGAGCTTCAAAATGCTGTTACAGGTAGGCTACGTTCTCAGGCGGCAGATTTTTTTTAAAGACGGAATTTCAAAAACTGTTAAAAGATAGATAAGTGCTTGAATTTGTATGGTGAATTTGTAGAAAAGTAGAGAAAAGCTGTAGTTTTAACATGTATATAATAAAATTTTTGTATCTCAACTGGTTTATTTTGTATTTCAAAACGGAGGTTACTTTGTGGATGACCCTCATATTACAGCATAATTTAAAACAGACATGTAATAAATAGAGCGCAGATATCAACAAATATATTCCGTCAATAAAACAAGAATCTAAGACAAAATTTGTTGAACCTGAGCATTGTAAACATCTGAAAAGAATACAATTTATAAGAAAAATGTTTACTCTCTACCAGTGGCTTTCAACCTTTTTCATTTCACGTACCCCTAAAAACATTTTACCAATGAAAAGTACCCCCTATTCCTCGACAGGTTTAAGACAAAGAGTGGTTGCCTGATTGCCTTGTAAGTAATGGGTAGAACAGGGGCAACTGGGTGTGTATACAATATTTTTTTGTGGGCAACACGACAAACGGTTCTCTGAAAGTTTTCTATCATCAAATTGTAGACCCATCCCTGTATCTGTATTGTTCACTTTATTCTGAAATAAGATGTTTCCCATCGCTATTCTATTCTGTGATTTCAGTCGTAAACAAACAGAAGTTTCTCGCAATTTCCGATCAACAACACATCAACTATCTTGTCCAGTATTAGTAAAACCTAGTATTTGTTTCAAATCTAAAGTGTGAAATATTGATATTTGCTATTACTGGTATTATTCTCGCATACCCCCCACAGGCTTCTACGTACCACTGGGGGTACGTGTACTACAGGTTGGGAACCGCTGCTCTACACAACTGGCTACAAAAAAGTGTAAAAAGGTATCCAAAGCACGATTGATTAGGTCCAGATAAGGTGGAAGTGTTCTGATTTCAGGAGATAAACATAAATTAAGCAAAGAACCATACCAAACAATTACAACGTTCGTGATAATCCAGTATTCAGCTTTGTTCTTGAGTAAGAAACACACAGCTTTAAATACTGAGTATAAAATCTGATTTTTTATTGTAAATGAAAAAAATTAAAGAAATTATTGCTGTGTTTTAGGTACAATGTGTTGTAAAACCTGGGCATTACGAAAAAGTAAAAAAATAATCCTGGAAGCATTTGAAAGGTGACAGAGTTGCTAAACTGACAAATATAATATTACAACACATTATAAAAAATATATACAATAAATTCACAAAAAACCTAACCTCAACACAACACTACAACCGGAACACGAAAATAATGAAAATTAACAAATCTACCTAAAATATAAATACACCAATAACAAAATAGAAAAAATAACAAATATATACAACAAAGAATACTACACTCCAACATACAAACCAAACAACAAAATAATAAAATATCTTAATAACATAAACCACAAAACAAATTCAGGAAAACATAACCTATCAGGAATTTACAAAATCACATGCAACAACTGTAACGCTTTTTACATAGGAAAAACAACCAGAACATTTAAAATAAGATTTGAAGAACATTATAGAGCATTCAAAAACAAAAATTCTAAAGTATCAAATGTTGCAGCACACCTAATATCCCATAAACACGAGATAACAAATTACGAAAATAACCTAACCATACTTGAAATAAATAACAACCCAATAGAACTAAACTCACTAGAAAAATACCACATTTATAAAAACATACACAACAATTTAATGAATCTACAAACAACATATACAGAAGACATACTATATAGAAACATCATACACACAGTTCAAGAGAAAGTGCGTATTACGTCAACAAATACCAATATCACGGACCGAACATCTACAACAGAAAAATATCAGTGATTTGACAATGGTCAAGTGACCGAGAGGTGCCTCATCACTCAAGGTAAAATTATTGCACTTAATGGTGGATACAATTACTTACAATAGTAATATATTAACTTCATAAGGTCAGTGCAACGGAAAAACAATGGATAACGTTAAATATCAAGAAATTAATACCTACCAAGGTAAACAACTGTACCGTAAATATCTTAACCTAAAAATCAAACTTCAGAATTGCATCAACAAAATACAGTTTAATAAAAAATGCTTAACACTAAATATAACACTAAAATACGCTAAATTACACCTAAAAAATAAACAAAACACTATTATCAACAAAGCAACAAAAATAGCAGAATCACACATAATTAAACAAAACATTAAATCTGCCTACCATAAAAAAAGCCAAATCAATTTACAACTATACACAACCAATTTGGAAATAATGAAAACTTTTGATACTCTCACGCCTATTATTCACGAAAAAACACAACAAATTATAATAAAACATAAAACAAACACAATAAACAGACAAAACAGAATAATCGAAAATTTATCAAAACAACAACATAACCTAAAAAATAGCCTAGAACCAATCCACACATCAAAACAACAACATAACCTAAAAAATAGCCTAGAACTAATCCACACCTCTAACAACAATAAATTCATAAACTTAACTAAAACACAATTTACTGAAAAAGAAAAAATAATAATAACAAATTCCTTCAAATATAACCTACCTAATTTCAACAAAAAACAAATAATAAAAAACCTAATAGTTGACACAGAATCTAACATCCACAAAATTACCCACCAAAATACTGAACACATAAGAAACAATATTAATAATAAAATTAACCTAATAAAAACGGAAAAAAACAAAAAAACGGAACAATATATTAATAAAAAAGAAACTATAAAACTCAGAGAAAAACTAGAAAACAACGACTACTTAATATTAAAATCAGATAAAACAAATACACCAGTAATAATAGAAAATACCAAATACATCGATTCAATGACTAACTACATAAAATAAAATAAATACGAACAAATCCCAGACCCAACTAGCAAATACCTTATTACAATAAAAAACCTAATAGTCACACAGCGAAATACCCTAAACTATAACAATAAATTAAAATACCACACAAGACTATAACCATTCAAACCATGCGCACCAGTATTAACAGGCATACCTAAAATCCACAAACCCGACACACCATTTAGACCACTAATAAATTTCACAACAGCACCATCTTACATAATCGCAAAAATTCTAGACAAAATCCTAAGGTCTAAAATACACATCAACAACACATACAATATAAAAAATGGATACGAATTAATTAATAAAATAAAAACGATAAAAACAAACAGCAACACAAAAATAATAAGTTATGACATAACTAACATGTACCCTAGTATCCCAATAGAAGAAACCATAGAAATAATAAAAAACAAACTGATACACAATAACGAAAAAAGAAACATAATAGATAGTATCATTACGCTAACCAAACACATATGTAACCAAAATTACTTCCAATTTAACAATAAATAATATAAACAAACAACTGGACTCCCCATGGGTTCACCCATATCATTTGTCATGTCAGAAATATATTTACAACACTTTGAACAAATAATAATTAAACCTATAATAAACACACACAATATTTCACTATGGACAAGGTATGTAGACGATATACTTGTAATATACCAACCTACCATTCACAACGAACACATCATAATATTAAACAAACTAAATACATACAACGAAAACATACAATTCACCGTTGAAACAGAAACAAATAGAACAATCAACTTCCTCGACATCACTTTAAATATAAATGATAATAAAATAGAAACTACAGTATACAGGAAACCTACTTCCAACAACACCACAATACACTACAAATCTAACCACCCCTGGACACACAAAATTAACACTTACAGTAACATGATAAATAAAGCAATAAAATACACACAGGATAACAAACAAAAATTAAATGAAGAATTAGATAACATTACAAAAATAGCAATAGAAAATGGATACAACAAACACATTATAAAAATTATATACAATAAATTCACAAAAAAACCTAACCTCAACACAACACTACAACCGGAACACGAAAATAATGAAAATAAAAAAATCTACCTAAAATATAAATACACCAATAACAAAATAGAAAAAATAACAAATATATACAACAAAGAATACTACACTCCAACTTACAAACCAAACAACAAAATAATAAAATATCTTAACACAAACCACAAAACAAATTCAGAAAAACATAACCTATCAGGAATTTACAAAATCACATGCAACAACTGTAATGCTTTTTACATAGGAAAAACAACCAGAACATTTAAAATAAGATTTGAAGAACATTATAGAGCATTCAAAAACAAAAATTCTAAAGTATCAAATGTTGCAGCACACCTAATATCCCATAAACACGAAATAACAAATTACGAAAATAACCTAACCATACTTGAAATAAATAACAACCCAATAGAACTAAACTCACTAGAAAAATACCACATTTATAAAAACATACACAACAATTTAATGAATCTACAAACAACATATACAGAAGACATACTATATAGAAACATCATACACACAGATCAAGAGAAAGTGCGTGTTACGTCAAGAAATACCAATATCAAGGACCGAACATCTACAACAGAAAAATATCAGTGATTCAACAATGGTCAAGTGGCCGAAAGGTGCCTCATCACTCAAGGTAAAATTATTGCACTTATGGTGGATAAAATTACTTACAATAGTAATATATTAACTTCATAAAGTCAGTGCAACGGAAAAACAATGGATAACGTTCAATATCAAGAAATATAATGTTATATATTACTTTAGAAAGTAGGAATAAGTACTGCAGTATTAAAAAATATAGTGAAAACTCGATTAAGCATCATCGTCAGGGCCGTGGTCATGAATAGACGGATAACAGAAATACTGTATTATTCCTCCAAAACTTAACCTCAATCAATTATATTATATACAGATATCACTCTCACAGTATTGTAATATATTTTGGAGCAAAAAAAAAAAACGAATGTATTCGGAAATAAAACTATTTATTATATGATAAAAAGATCTGTACAATAGCTACATATGTGGCAAAATAATGTACAGTAATATAAACTTACAGGTGAAATAGTTCATGTATTCCCTTCACAAACAAAGGGGACGTGTTACTGCACCTTAATACTTTAGCTGCCAGCCACATTATCGGAATTTTCACACAGAAATGCCAAAATATTTTAAACTTATTATCAAATAATGTGTACATATTCTTTGTTCCCCTATAATATCTAAGTACAAAAATACATTTCTTAATATTTACAAAAACATAAGTTGGGCCAATTGGCACAACATAGTTTTTTCCTACCGTAAATAAACTCCGATGGACCAATTGACTCGACATTGTTTTTGATTTAACTATATTTTCTTACCTGTGCAACACTGTCTTAATACTTTTTGTGTTTTGTGTAAGCAATAAACAACAAAACCACAATTTCATGTTCCGGTTACCCACTTAATAAGCTGACTGACGATAAAAGTATTTTAGCGCTTATCACTAAGACATGTAAACTTGTCACCTGACACTGATTTGTGAGTTTATAAATATTTTGTATATAGAATGGAAGTGTGAACATATGCTCTCTCTGATAAGTAATGCTTCAGACGAATATGATCCAAGATTCATAACAAGTAAAAGTTTTAAAAACAAATAATTTACTTCTTAAGGAATGTACGTTATAGTTTATTTCCTATAGTAAGGATAAGTTTATCTAATGGTATCAATGTTTGTACTTAACTTCAACCAAGTCCATTTTTGAGGATTATTTTACAAATAAATATTTAGTCAATATTTCTGACTTATTTTTTAGGTTTTGTGAAATTTTGAAAACAATAGTGAAAATCATTATAATACGTCATTAAAAATTATTTATTTTATTATTAAAGTATATAAAGGTAAACTTCTTTAGAAGAACCAATTTTTCAGTTGGCATAATCAACTCAACTTCACCAAAATTGTTAACCAATAAATGTGTCGGCCAGTAACTCCTAGAATAACATCATGTTTTTAATGCCGTCGGCGTCCATCTATCAAACAAAAACAATCGTAGTTATATCTATAAGTAGTGTGAAACTTGTTGTTTAATACAGTGCATTCATTTTTCCAAAAGTAGCAACAACAGCCAATTAGTACGAATAAACATAAAACATTACTAGACAATAATGTAGGTTATTCAGTTCAGGATACTGGCCATCTGTGTCGAGTCAATTGGCTCGACATGGCAGCTAAAGTGTTAAAGCACTTTATTATTATAGTATTATTGTGCTATTACAGCAATGACAGTTAACAGAAAGAGTGACGGTTAAACGAAGTTTTACTGTAATCAAAACAAAATAAAGAACAAGTTAGGTGCTATATAAAAAGGTTATTATGGTTGATTTAAAAAAATGATAAATATAGCACGTTGAAAAATAGCAAAAGATATTTCTAATAAAACATCTGACCATGGATAGAATATAAAAAAAATATTTGGTTTCAGTAAAACCAAATATTTGGTTTTATAAATGTACTTTATAAAAAAAATATAAAGCCATATTAACTTACCTTGCAAAGAGTGTTGGATTTCTGTTTTCCCGTTCCACTTTCCCTTCCTACAATAGTATAAGTAGTAATAACTATATCACGTTTTGCTAATCTGCAAAATTAAATTAAATATAGTTTGAACTTTTTATAGTCACTTTAAATTAACTTTTATATGTTCATAATATTTTATTCTTAAATCACTTAAACATGCTGGTGTCCCTACTCTGGAAAAAATGTATGGCTTGTTTAAAATGTCTAATATTTTTTCTATGATTTGACCATTTAATTTCAATTTTATAAACAAAGCTGTCACAGAGCTATAATATATCACCATTATTTAATAAAATCAACTTCTGCAACAGACCCACTGTTAAGTAAAGTCTTAATATTTTAAATTCGACCCAATACCTGTTAACCCTCAAACAGTAACTACGCAACATTCACGTTGCCAAGCTACAAACCCCCAACACTAACAATGTAACCGTCATTATATTTTTGTAAAAGCAGTGTTGTATATGTTATGATCGATTCATTTTTGTTAATAAACTACCCTCTCATCCCTCGGCAATTACAAAAATCAAATTTTTTGTATTTCTAATCACATTCCATAGGTATCAGAATTGTGTTATGTGAGAATTATAAAGAACTTTTGTACGGGTCTTGCTCGCTCCCATCAAACACCAGGATTTGTGTTCCAGCTTCAAAGCTGTAAGTTCGTCCATTTCACTGCTACAAACAATACGTCTCTTGTTATAATTTTGTTACATTTTTGTGAATAATAATAACTTCGTACGAGGGTAATTCATAAAAAAAGGTTCCCATGATTTTTAAACAGACAGCTTTATTTTTGTTCTTAATGTAATACATCATTTTAAAGCTTACGCAATTTTTTCACATAATCACCGTTTCTGTCTAAACACTTTTGAAAACGATGCTCCAACTTTTCTATCCTCATGTTATAAAATTCTGCCGCCAAACCTTTGAGGAAACGAGTAACCCCTTCATTGACTTCATCATCGGTATTGAAGCATAAGCCACCCAAGTGTTCCTTTAATTTTGGGAACAAATGACAGCCACTTGGGGCTAGGTCTGGAATGTAGGGGGAGGGGGAAGAGTTGGGGCACAACAGTCCAGTCGAAATCTGTCAGCAGTTCTTGAGTTTGATGTGGGACTGAGGTCAAGCGTTGTCATGGATAAGCCTCACACCACTTGACAATCTCCCTCTCCGGCAGTTCTGGATCGCTCGTCTCAGATTTCTTAATATGTCGCAATATCTGTCGAAGTTAATGGTTGTTCTATGAGGCAAAAATTGATTAAAAGCAGGCCCTTCTTGTCCCAAAAGACGGTTGCCATGACTTTCCCAGAGGACTGTGTTTATTTAAACTTCTTCGGCTTCGGCGAAGTTGAATGACGTCATTCATGTGATTACGGCTTGGTTTCGGGGGTAAAGTGAAACGTTTATGGTTCATCGCCTGTAACAATGGAATCCAAGAAATCTTCTTTGTTGTCTTCACATTGTTAAAAAACTGCTGGGCACACTTAACACGTTGCTGTTTTTGGTTTTCTGTAAGCATTCATGGTATCTACCGCGCACACACTTTGTGATAGCCTAATTTTTTGGTTAAAATGTTATAAATTGTGGTGTTGAAAGTCTCAGGGATAGGCAAAGCAAGTTTGTTTATGGTGATCCTCCGGTCTTCAAGCAATATCCCTTCAATTTTATCAACAATTCAGTCTGAAATTGAAGGCCTTCCGTTCCGGTTGTTATAATGGATTTTTGTGCAGCCTTCACTGAATTCTCTATACCATTTGCGAACATGTTGAACAGATATACACTTTTCCCCATAAATTTCGATTAATTGACGATAAATGTCAATAGGAAACATCTGTTTTGCATTTAAAAAATGTATCACAGCACGAATTTCGCAACTGACAGTAACCACAATAGAGAACTCCATCTTCGAAGGTTGCTAGCCCGGCACTCAGCAATGTAGGCGAGGCAGAAGTCGTGGGGACAGAGAGAGGGGGAGTTGATACGGAAGACAGTGTTACCAGATTTCTCCTAGCATGTCACATTCTTTCTTAGTAGCATAGGGAACCTTATTTTATCAATTACCCTAGTACTTCAGCACAAGACTTATAACATTTGTTTATTTTTCCTATTGGTAACTACCAAAATCAGGTATTTTTAAAAAATGTTATTTTCTTAAATTGAAATATAATTCAATTTTTAATAAGTATAAATAAAGTTTAATGAAAATAAACGTTCCCACTGCCATCCGATCTTGCCAAACCTTTTTAATCTGTGTGACACAAGTTGGGAAACACTGCTATAAAGGACATAAGATTATTGAACTAATGGTAATTGTATTTTTCCTAATTTCATGCTGTTAAGTCTCAAATTAATAAAGTAATACTAAGTACAAAGTCTTAGTTTATTTTTACCTCCTTTCTCTTTTCTCCCTATTTGGACCATGATACATTTCCACTGTCAATAAACCAGTTCGTACTCTATGTTCCAATTCTTTTTCCCACTGGCCAATAAGTGTTGCTGGACAAATTATCAAAGTCTTCCCTTTGTATTCTGTAAAAAAAAGAAACAGTACATGTGAGTATTTAAAAAAATGACACAATTAATTCTAAGACAAAAATAATTACAATTCTGAGAAAACAATTACTACATAAAATATTAAAGCACACGTCTTGCCCAGATATTAGGTTTTATACATTTTCACTTTTTTTGTATTTATTCTTACTTTTGTAATATGTATGTTTAGTATTTTATTTACTCTACAATGGTGTGGGCGACCTTTCATCATCTCGCTATCTGACTGGTAACTTACCAGTTAGGTTTTATAGACTCCATTCTTTGAAATACATTAACACATTCAAGCCTACACCCGTGTATAGCTTGGGATCCTGTATTCATTTCCATAGCAACTTATTTCCTGTGTATTCTCGGCTTTGTCGATATCCTTAGACAGTGACAGTGACAATGAAACCAATCTAGGCCGAAGTACAATCGACACATCTTTTATTGATAAACTGATGTACAATGTAAATGACCTGATTTTAGATTCATATTTAGGAGTGTTATAAATTTCCAAGGAGTTATACCTAAATTACATTTCATTTAGCTTTAAAATGATTTATTACACTTTTGCTGTAAAGTGTAATAAGTAATTAACAACCAGTTTGTCATGAACAGTAACAAGATTTCCATATTTAAAATGATATATAACATCTAATACGTATTTATTTTCATTCCCATTTAAAAATGTGTAGTGAAATGCAGTGATGTAACCATATACAGTGTTGCTGTTTTATTTTGTTGTTGTTTTTAAACATTTTTCAAAGGTAAGTCTATCTTACCTTCTATATGTAAGTAATCAATGTATGTGTATATATTGCCTGAAAGCTTGTTTCATTCTCTTTACAAAAATATATAATTTGTTGCAAATATGGTATTTATTATATACCAGGAAGTTTTATATTTGACCTAAAAACGCCAAGACTTCAAAGTGTTTATGTTGCCTCTAGTTTTTTTTTATAGTATCTCAACTGTTAACTGCTGAATGTCATTAACTTCTTGACTACAGAATTATATATATGATAGTTGTCTTAAATACATGGTGATCCTAAAGTACCACTGACAAGTAATCATCACTGAATTGCCTTGATGAGTTCCACCATTTGTGACAGTCAGTTCCAGATACTTATAATGTTGTCTGTTTTTATATGCCGCCCATCCCCAAATTAAAAATATGTCTGTTTCCCATGAACATACGAATATTTCGGTTATCAACGTTTATTGTTCAGGCCTGAGATTTTATAGCCCTCAATTAGTGTTCTGGCTTTGCCCTCAAAATTCGCATATTCCTGTCAAATTATTATTTGGATGTAATGGTCAAATTCCGTTATAAAGAATGCCAATATAACAAAATTTTCAGTATAACGAATTTTCTATCATGTTTTGTTTGGTTTGCCATATGAATAGGTGTGTAAAAAAATCCCATTTTAACGAAACAATAACACGTAAATTTCAGTACAGTAAACTCCCGATTATCCGTAGGCGGATTAACCGGTTTGCGGATTATCCGGGGTCTCTGCCATTGTTTTACAAATATCCAATTTTTATTCCAATCAGATTCATTATTGTTTTTTTTAACCACTCAACGTGGCACAATATCCGGTAAAAACAACGATCATAAAAATAAACTAAGCTATCTCAATTAACGCAAGGATAAACGATAACTGTCCTGTTAGACTGAATGAACCAACTCGAGTTGGGAACAGACTACTGTAAACAAGAGACAATGACAAAATGCTTGGACGTCCGCAAACCTGTATCATAAGATTGTAAACAAATGTCAGCTAATCTCGGCTATAAATAGTCTAGGACGTGACATACGCATTATCCATGTCTGTCATGTCCATTATCAATCTTTTTGGCTTTGTGACACAAGTAGAAACAAACATTCCGAGTTGAACATTGAGTGGTTATTATACTAAAATAAGTAGTAGGTAGTTTTTAGGAATTTTTATGCTTTATTCTTATTTCTCTGTCTTTTTTATTGAATTTTATTTTTTGTCATGCAGTATTTTATCATTTGTATTAGTTGATATTTTATGTAAATTTCCTTTTTTTTTGTTGTAAACTGATAAATAAAACAACATTTTAATGTCTAATACACTGTTTTAATGTCCCAAATAAACATGTATATGGTAGAAATAAAATTTTTGAGATGAAAACAACGAACACAATAATTAGAGCAAGACGACTCTTCACTGTGCTACAAAATGGTTCTCTAGGAACTTAGATCGCACATTAAAGCTAAATCAATGCTCACAAAAAAACAGACGAAAGTGACAGATTTTTTTTTTAAAAGTGAAAGTATTATGAGTAAAGGAAATTACATGTGTACATACATACTCACTTTTGACATATACTTATGTACGTATTGTAAATAGTTAGACATATAAATGTACATGTTATAATCCGTCAAATACATCGACATTTTAAATTATTTTCTGTATTTATTTTGTCTCTGAAGATTATTTGTGAATTGCATTAACCGGGGTCATTATTTGTGTAACTTATGGTATAATAATCGATTATCGATCGTTTTGCGTATTCTTTGTTCATAGCAGATTATCCAGGGAATTCGTTATCCGGAGTTGCCAGGCCACCCTATTCCACGGATAATCGGGAGTTTACTGTATAATGAAATATTACTACACATCAAAAATATAGTTACAATACCCTATTCCACGGATAATCGGGAGTTTACTGTATAATGAAATATTACTACACATCAAAAATATAGTTACAATATTCTAAAGGGTCATGTTTATCACCATATTTGAAAGGAAACAACAATGACTCACAATCAGTAACATTTTAAAAAAGGCAGAAAAGATATCCAGTGGCATACTATAATTGATTGCTGAAACTGCACTCTCAATAAATAGAGTCATCAACTCACCTTGGCCAAGGGCTAAATGTTAGTTTCTTGTTAGCAATTGTGCATTCGGAAGTTCAAGTATGACATCGTCTTGTGCCTTGTAGTATAGTACAATACAGTATACAATAAGTGTACAGTAGTTTCAAGTGCCTGTACTATATTGAACTACAGTGTAGTTTAATGTAATTTTAAATGGCTGTGTTTTAGTGAATCAGTTTATGATCAAAGACATATTTGACATAATAAAAACTGTTGATTTGGGCAGGAAGAAAATAGATGTAGCTAAAGATTTTAAAACTGCAACATCTACAATTTTGAAAATTCATAAAAAAATCGAAGATGTGTTGTCTGGCTGTAGCCTTACACCTATTTGGAAAAAACTCACAGTACTTTATGTGATGATTTAGATAATACAGTTTATTCGCGGTTTGTTGATGACAGGCCTAACAATATGCCATTTAGTGGACATTTAATTCAAGAAAAGGCTTTGGACATTGAAAAATTAATTGGGGGTAAAGATTTTCAGCTAGTGTTGGATAGCTTTATTGATTCTGCGAAAGATATGGAATAACTTGTAAGGCGATTTGTGGGGAAGAATTTGCCGTTCCTATCAATAAAGCTAACAAATGGAGAACAGAAACCATTCAATACGTTATCAATGAGTACAGAAAGGTAACATTTTTAATGATGACAAAATTGGCATATTTTATCCAAAGTTACCTCATCATACGTTAGCTGCTAGAGGGGAAACATCCTAAGGTGAGAAGAAATCTAAACTTCTTGTTGCAGCATTATTTTGTTGTATAACGAACAGAATACAAAAAAAACTGAAATCATTAATCATCGACAGGTCTTTAAAACCTTGTATTAAAAACGTGAACTCTCTTCAATGTACTTACTGTGGAAACAAAAGTGTTTGGATGACAAAACCAATTTTCAATGAATATTTGGTTCAGTTGGGCAAGAAAATGAAGAATTCTTCTTTTAGTAGACAATTGTTCAGCACATACAATTACAGGCAGATCAGAAAACTCATGTGTCAAATTCTTTCTATCGAACTGTACCGCATTTTTACAACCACTGGATCTAGGGATATGTTAAGAAACTTACAGGACACTTTTACTTTGGAAAATTCTACTGTATCTAGATTTGAACACTGCCAATAAAATTAACTGAAAAGATGTCTGCGATAGGATTACATCTTCGTGGTGTACCTACCAAAGTATTGAATGTTCAATGCAGATGGGAAACTATATCACTCACTTTCATCGACTAGTGTAAAAAAAACATTTAGAATAGGTCAGATTTTTTACTGTAGCCATAAGCTTTTTTCACTCAGTGATCAAGTATTTAAAGGTAAAATCACCTGAGGTTGTGACATATTAAAAGAATGAAATCTGGTGTATAGCACCTTTTATTCTTCATTGGTACTGTTTGGTAGATATTCTTAACTATCTGTCAATCTAATACATACAATAATTGGTGCAAAATCTACTGCTCACCTAATCTTATATTTCTTTCCTTCTATGATCTTGTTCTATGTAACTCAAGTGAGTGCTGACTAAATTCAACAGGTATGTGACTTGGTCTACATGCAACTTCTAGCCATTGTCCGGCAGTATCTCGCAACATTTGAAAATTGTACTCGTCTCTTCTCTTTCCTCGCCATTTTTGGCTCTTCTTCCACATTGTTTCATCCGTCTTTATCTTCTAAATGATTCTTCTAATAAGTGTTTTGATCTATCTCAAAACAAAGTTATTCATCTTATAAAGTTTAACTAGTTATTAACATCAGATTGTCCTCACGTTATTAATGAACGTTATTCAACAAGTGTTTAGCACGTAGTAAAGTTGTTATTGAAACTTTTGTTGTTCTTTTAGGGATTCTTTTCAGATCACTCAAAAGTGTTTAGTGAACAGTTCTAGTGATTTGCACACCCTACACCGTCATCTACTTACAACGTTGAAGAACATTTTATTGCAAGTAAGTATTTTAGCAATTTTCCTTTGTTCATAACTTCTTTATCAGTTCATAAACTCAAGGTCTGTTACTTTTAAAGTACTACATATCAAGTAAGATACCCACCTATAACATAGGACTAGCATGCAGACACACTCATTGTGCCAGTGGTTTTTTTTTTATAGTCAATGATATAGTGCAGACTTTTTGTTGAGTCAGAATCTGTAATGTTACACAGTAAGGCAATAAATATTCTTCCTTCAAAACGCTCTCAAGTTTTAACAACATTTAATAATTAACTGTACAAATTTTGGCTCTTAATTTGCCATAGTACAGTACTTTTTTGTTAAAACCACACCATTGTTAGTCTCCTGAAAAAAGTAACAAGAACACAATTTTCAGTTTGATTTATAGAATATTAAATTCAAGTTACAAAATTTATACTTTCATTCAAAAACCTTGGGACATTCAAAATCTTTGAGTAATATAAAAATTTGACTTATGGTATTTAGAGTCACAGGAATTCAACTGCATACATAATTTCATAAATGTTGTGAACAAATCCCTCATTCTAAGTCCAATTTGATTGAGAAGCAGCTAAATTTATATGGCAAACTTTTATCAGTTTGGTGTCATTTGTTTTAAAAAGAGTCTACATTTATTTTTCAATTAAATTTTTTCATACAGTATTCACAAACATATACAAAATACTTATTTTCAAACTTACTCTTTTGACTAGCAGTAGATAACCAATTAGATTTAGATTCTTCTTCATCATCTAAGTTATCTTCATCGTCAGATGTCTTTTCCTCTGAGCGTGAGATTTCTCTTGACTTCAATATAAGAGATATCATGGTTAAGGTTTTCCCCAAACCCATATCATCAGCTGAAAATAATAATTTGATTAATCAATGCTATACTGTATAAGGAATTAATTTTTTTCGTACATTTTAAATAAATGAATAAACCAATTATAGTTAGTGTGAGAAAGATGTGATTTTAAAAAATTTTTTAATTATAATAAATTATTTAAAGTTTTATAAACTCAAAATTTTTACAAAAGTATATAAATTTCATCATAGGATCTTATAATAAATACATTGACATAATAAATGTATTAGTGTAAGCTGCTACTATTCATTATAAAAACCAACTCATTGCTGAATACTATTAGATATGTGTCAACGATAGTCCAATCGTTGAAAGTATAGTTTGCTTCACCCTTATTAATATGTTATCACATTGCACCAAATAAATTTATGTTTAACAAATTTTTCATGAGTGCAACTGTTTTTGCATCTCAAAACTGTCATCATAAAGAAAGATGTTTATATCCGTTTTTAGAATGACAGGACAAATAAAATCGAATTTTCTGATGCCGTTTTAATGACTTTTTATAACCAACTTATTAGCTGGCCATTTAGGCCAAGCTAATAGTCTAGTCTTTTTTCCTTTATAAAAGTTACATTTTGATTAGCAATAACTATTCTGAGATCATATAAGTTGGATCCCTAGCTACTCGATAAAGAGAATGAACTTGATGGCCATAATGACAGTTTAGTGCGATTGTGTCCATGTAGTTTTTCCAGTATAATTAGTGATGATGGTGACTTTGTAAATAGTTAGTTCTAATAACTAATAAACAATTTGCTGCATGAGTGTAAAAGGGGGCCTATAATCAACCGCTAAGCATTAAACAGATGGACTATTATCACTAGATAAGACTATCGGTCTTCGGTCTCGTTAAAAAATTCCTAAATAAGCTTCAAGCTCTACTAGAGTATTTCAAAAACTGTTTTTTATTTTAAAAAATTTCAACTAACTTTTTTTCACTAACATTAATTTTTGAATCACAATATTGTATTCCAATTATAACAAATTATAAAAAATCTATTTCAATAAGCCCAAATGTCTATAAAAACTGTTCATGAATAAATGATTACAAATAATTAGCTTTTGTGTGGAACATTTCAAAACATTTCGGAACGCACAAACCAATATCACATCAAGGACATCTACTTTCTAGCGACGAAAATGTGTACTAAGATAGCCAATATGTTTTCTGTATACGACAAACTATGACCAGAGCCCTAATTAATTCATTTAAATACATTTAAGCCTAATTAATACTTATATATATATATATATATATATATATATATATATATATAAGTATAGAATACCTATATACTCATATAAGAAATTAATACTTAATAATAATGTTTAATCTTTTACAATACTATTATTTATATTAATAGTTATAAAACTAATAAATTTGGTATTCAACCATAGTGCAATCGCTGCAACCACTGAGTTTGCAATTAATTTGTACCAGGTGGGTTACTCGGAATATGAATCATTTTAATCCACAATGGGTTAACTGACTGAATGGGAATCTTCTTTATTTCTTGAAATAAATGCATCGAAATATTAATAAATTTGAAATCACTTGAAATGTTCTTCACATACATACCTACTTACATGAAGAATATATATTGCATTTTCTTTTAAACCAGGTAAGGTTATGATATAAAAACAGAGGTTGACAAAAATAAAGAATATTAAAAAAACATATGTTTTTTACAAAAAGCCTTAAATAAAATACTTTTTCGAATTAAAAAGTTTTATGATTCATGATAAATTTGTCTTTGTCCTGTGAAGTTGAGCATTACTTTGCTAAGACAGTACAATTACCCCTGACCATGCCATACCCTGGTTTTGAATCATGTAGCACAGTTCCTTTGAAGTCTTACCATATAAATAAAATTTAATTTTTATCTCCAAGGAAAAACAAGTTATATAATTTTTTTTTTAAATCAGGTCGTAATGAGGTCAACATACAAATTTATTTTTTAAAATTTTATATTTACAATTATGATATATATGTATATATATATATACACACACACACAGTGAAACCTGTCTTAGACGGACCCTGTGTTAGGCGGAATCCCGTCTATCGCGGAAAACTTAAAAAGTCCCGACTGTCGCCTATTTAATTTACCTGGTTAATAACCTTCATAAGCCGGAAACTGTCTAACGCGGAAGCGGAATAAGCAAAAAGATGAGTGATACGTATTTACTACGTATTAGTTCTGCATAAGCCGGAAAATCTGATCATATACATGCTGTAAAATATAAAGTTACAATGACTTCCGTTTAGATAAAATACAGTTTATAATATATTTTTTTACCATAACAAAATTCACAGATATGTCTGCTTAATTGTAACGGATCGTATTTATTTCTGAGAATTCTGTAACAACGTTAAGGATTGCTGATATGCACAAGATAACGCGATGGTATACAAACATCCAAAATTTACAATAGGCTATGTGAACCACTCGTTTCCTTCAAGAAAACGCAATGAATGGTTTACAAACATCTACGGCCAGACATATTGAAAGGCGAGAGACCGCTTCATTCTAAAGCCAAAAAACGTGCGCAAATAGAAGAAAAAGAAGAAATTGAAGACGGACCAGTCGTAGAAAACAAAATTAAAACATTTGGCGAGGCTTTAATGAAAATTTGTGAGTTAGAAGATTTCGCAGTACGTATTAACAGCCCGGAAATGTGTCACCATTTGTTACAACTAAAAACAATAACTGAAACACAAGCAAGTAAAACTAACCTTTTAAAACAAAAGTCAATGTTAGATTTTTTCAAGCTACTTGATTTCCTTTTTTTTACGTAAGCCTACTATGTACAGTATTTAGCTTAAATACAGTAAGAGGAAAAATATAGTTTTTAATAAGTTGCATCATTAATTCATAAATTTTGTTGACAAGTGTATAAGTGTTTTAGTTTTATAGTTTTAGTGTTTTCTATTAAAAATGTTTTGTGGAGAAGGATAAAAGGATGCTGCATTAAAAGGTAAGATTTTTATTATGTAATGTAGGTTTTAACATTTTCTGTAGTGAGCATAGCCAACACCACCTAGAAAACAAGGTTTGCGAGTTGTGACGTCACAGGGCACAGGCTATGGGCTGTCATTAGGCAATCAAGATAATCAATATTACTGTTGAATGACGTTTATTTAGACGTTAAAATGTGATAGTTTTCTTGTGATTTAAATACACTTACTTTATATGTTGAAGTGTTATCTCTGTAGGAAATAAACAGTCAGTACTTAATCGGAAATAAATTATTAAATTAAATACTGTATTAGAACAAATGTAGACACGATGACAATTAATTGTCCGTTACTTATGTGGTGTTGGTACAGCGCCATACAGCTGATCAGTAAAAATAATATTCTTATAGCTAAGAATGCCCACAGCCTACCCTCACCCCAATGCTAAAAATAGACTCGGCAAACGTTTCGTGATGGTATTACCATCATACAGTACACTACTACTGTATAAGCCGGAAACTTGTCTTCGAAGGAAAAAAATGCCGGTCCCAATGGATTCCGACTTAAACAGGTTTATATATATATATATATATATATATATATATATATATATATATTATGTTGGCCATTATATTTCTGTTGCACTGACTTTATAAAGTTATTATTGTTAATTCTAAACAATTATTCCACTACTAAGTGCAATTGTTTTACCTTTTGTGATGAGGCACCTTTCGGTCACTTGACCATTGTTGAATCACTCCTGTTTACCTTGATTAGTGGTTGAGTGATTCGACAATGGTCAGGTGACCAAAAGGTACCTCATCCCATAAGGTAAAGTAACTGCACTTAACGGTGGAATAATTGTTTAGAATTTTTTCCATTTTCCTTTCGATGTATGGTGTTGGACAACTATTTATTTTTGTTACTATTTATACATTTTCTTTTTTTTTGTCGTGTTGTTTCTTTTGCATTGACAGTTTATAAAGCAAGGTTCGATATAGATAATCCGGTTTATTTTATTGTTTTCATTAATTTTTAATCTTAGAGCATTATTTACGACATTGTGTGATAACCATGACAACTATTTACAGTTGTACAATGGAGGTTTTGATGACAATCAGTTGAGGGGAAAAAAATGTATATATATATTTAAGATCAAATAATATACACAAATACAGGAATATTTAATTTATTGAATAATAAACTCAAAGCTTTTCGTTGGTTTACATTACCAACATCCTCAGGAGTTACAATACTTTGATTCTTAGTATTGTAACTCCAGAGGATGTTGGTAATGTAAACCAACGAAAAGCTTTGAGTTTATTATTCAATAAATTAAATATTCCTGTATTTGTGTATATTATTTGATCTTAAAAATATTCTAACAGGAAAACACATTTGATATTCTATATATATATATTTTTTTTTTTTTTTTTTGAAAAATCGATTTCTAGCTGTGGGAAAGTTGGCTAAGTGCCATAGTGCTGGTTTTCAAACAAATATATTTATTTCAAATCTGACTTAAACCCCCAACTTTTTAAAACTTAAATTATTAATAAACATTTGAAAAAAAATCTGTAATAACAACAATTGTCATCCACTAAAGGTTTAAAAAAATGTATTTGAATTTGGGTGGATGATTAGAAATACTTATGTTTGTGAAATGCTATTTTAGCAAGTCTTTATTAGAATGCAGTTACATAAAATAGCATGCCTGAGATGCAGACCATAGAGTTGTTCTAGTTATATTGAAGTATGTAACTTAATCAGACTGTTTTACACATTTCAAACAAAAAGCAAGTACTCTACAATTTATTTTATAATTAAAAAAAAAAAATAGTAATAATAAGAAAAATATATATTGCTTTTAAATTAAAAATACAATATTAAAATTAGCAAATACAGATTTTTAATTCAGAATTTTTTTGGCTGTTTTGATCAGTGCTGTATTTATTACGACTTCAAAAAATTGTAAGAGGTTGGAACATTGCCCTGAAATATTGTTGAAAAGACGATTGAATAAATGTCAGTAAAACACAAAACACCTATTTTATTATTAAATGAAATATGTGTTTATAAGAAAATACATCAACAAATAGAAAGCATTAACCCTTAGTACCCGACTATATGGCAAGCCTCGCTCAGCGTATCTTAGTGTTTACTCATATGTCATGCATCACCCACTATGATTTTCAAACGTGCATTATTAGTCTGCAGCGAGGCCCTGACATACAATCTTTTACCGTTTTATGCTGCACTCTATTAACAAAAGAATCTGTTAGTAGCCACGAAATCACATTTGCCATTACAATGCACGATCCACGTAGGGTACAGTATGCAGGTTGTTTTTGTTTACTTGCAGTTTGCCGTGGCTTCTACATTACGTGCAATTAGTCATTCCAAAATTCCTGATCTATTACTTAATCCTGATTTACTGGTTATCGAAGGGTTTTTAAAACATACTTACTTACTTACTTACTAGCCAACGCCCACTCTTGGCATTTCTGCCATTCGGTGACGCGCTGACCAGTAGAGTATGGCGATTCGCTCCTCAGGTTTTAGATGTGCGCCCTTCTTTCGCTCCTCCTCCAAGGCAGGACATGTGCGCAGGTGGCATGCGTCAAAATGAACATAGCTACACAGCGGGCATTCTGCAGAGCTCATGGTGCCGAAGCGATGCAGGTGGGCTGGTAAGAGGTCATGTCCTGTGAGGATACGGAATAAGGGGACCGCTACGAATCGATCTTCGTGTAGTATCGGTCCTGGTTTTGCCAGCCTTTCCCAAGATTTTCCATTGGCGATTTCGTGGTATGCTGCCATCATTGTCCGCTTTACTGAGGCATCGATTAGCGCTTTTGCGGCTGATAGGGGCATCTTGAGTTGTGGCTGCCACAGAGTGGTTCCTCTTTTGGCCAAGAAGTCAGCCCTTTCGTTACCCATTATATCTACATGACTTGGGACCCATTGGAGTTTTATGTTCCATCCATCTTGCAGAAATTTGTTTAGCGTCATTCTTGTTTCCAACGTCAGGCTGCTATCAGTTGGAGAATTCCCGGACAAGGCTGCTATAGCGGATTGTGAATCAACCAGGAAAACGATGTTTCTGAAGTTAGCGACAGCTGACAATTTATTGCAGGCTGCATTTACAGCGGCTACTTCTCCCTCAAAATTACTGCTAGGAGTGCCAACGGCTATCGAGCCTTCAAAGAGGTGGCAGTAGAATCCTGCACCTGTGTTACCGGTTTGAGGTATGGATGATCCATCGGTATAGACATGTAGCCAGTGTCTACAAGGGTATAGGCTGTGTATTGTCTGATAGAAAGACTTCCTCAGTTCCACGCCAAGAGAATCAGTTTTCGTCCTGTGGTGGTCCAAGAGGTAGAAGTTCGGCTTAGGCAAGTTCGGATAAATTTGAGGAATTCTCAGCTGTTCTGCCGGTTCTCCCAGCGAGATATTATACTTCTTGATTAATGACTCTGCGTGAGCTAGTGGCGATTTTTGTGTTTTTAACCTTTTACATGCTGGGCGGTAGTTTGACCAGTAGCGACTGTGCGCTCTTTTATTCCTTTCCCAGAATTTCAGACAGTTTTTGTCTCGTCGGTATTCGAGTGGTTCAATACCGCTTTGAAGTTCCATAGCAGCGATGGGCGTGGTCTTGACCGCTCCTGTGATCGTGCGCAAAGCAGCGTTCTGGACTTTGTCAAGTTTAGACAAGATACTATTGCTGGCTGTTCCCACAACCTCGCTGCCATATTCCATGACAGGCCTGACATATGTTTTGTATACTAAACTTAGTACATCCTGGCTTGCCCCCCACTTTGTTGCTGTTAGCCTCTTTAGAATGCGAGAGCGCCTGGAACCTTTTTGCGCTGCGTCTTCAACGTGTTGTTTCCAGGTGAGTTTTTTATCTAATTGGACCCCTAGATAGGTTGATAGATGCTCTTCTCTCAATTGGGTGCCATTATATTCAAGACTGGGTTTGATAGTTTTCTTTGTGGAAAGGGTAAACAGCTGGAATACGGTTTTGCTACCACTGACTGTCATTGAATTTTTGGTAGCCCATTGGTGTAGTTTAAGCAGTGCGGCGTTGAGGACCTCTTGAAGCCCGATTAGACCACTACCAGTGGCCCACAGGAGGAGGTCATCTGCGTAAAGAAGGGCATTGACTCCTGGGACTGCGCCGATGGCTGCAATAATATCGTTTATCATAACGTTGAATAGCATACAACTTAGGACGGCTCCTTGGGGCAGGCCCTCCCTCTGGATTCGGAATCTTGAAGTGGAACCACTGAACCGGACTCTAATGTGCCTTTGCGAAAGGAAGGATCTTATCCATCTAAGCAGGTTACCAGAAAGTCCACAGTCTATAAGTTTATGAAGGAGCATTTTTCTCCAGACTTTGTCATAAGCACATTGGAAGTCTACCAGAACTGCAAGAGTAGATTGGTGGGAATTAAAACCATCCTTAACGTTCTGCGTGAATTTCATAATCTGATCCACAGTGTTCATTCTGGGTCGGAAGCCAGCTTGAGCGTCGCTGATAGTATGATTGTCATCCAAGAATTCTTTAAGCCTCTGGAGTACTAATCGTTCGGCAAGCTTACTGGTTATGCTTGTAAGCGCAATCGGACGGTAACTGCTAACCTGCTCAGCAGGTTTACCTTTTTTCAAGAGAGGTATGATTTCGCTTTTCCTCCATTGATCCGGAACGTGTGTTGTCCAAGTAAGATTTATGATTTTAAGGAGCGTCTTCTTTGCCTCTTCACCAAGATTGATCAGGAACTCTGTGTAGATTCCATCCGGGCCAGCTGATTTTTTGCACTTGAGGGTTGAAAGAGCCATTTCTAGCTCAGCTAAGGTGAAAGGCTTATTAAAAACCTTATCTTGCTTTTCGTTCAGACAGTTCGGCGGTGGATGCTTATTCAGGTGTCTTTTGACCGTTTTGTCTGTTGAGATCCGACTGACCTTGGCATAGTAGGAACAAAATGCATTTGCCATGTCTCTCTTGTCGGTGAGTGTCCGTGTGCCATATAGTAGGGGGTGTGTTTGACGAGGTGTCCCTTTGTTCTCAAGTGTTGTTATGAATTTATGTGCCTTGACACCATCCTTGTGAAAATCCAGTTTTTTCACGTAGGTCTTGTAAGCAGTCTTTTTCTGAAGTTTTATTTCTCTAGATAGTTGAGACTGTTTTCGTCTGAGAGTGGTACAGTCGATAAGGTTTCCAGATCTTTCAGCGGATCTTCTTGCTGTGTTACGAGCTTGCTTAAGCGATGTTAGTGCTTTATTCCAGTAAGGTTTGAACCCCCTTGACTTGTCCTCTTGGTACACACTCTGTTGCGCACCTCAGTAGGGTTTGGTTGAACAGTTTAACGGTTTCCTCTGGGTTGTTTTCCTTCAACAGATCGGTTGTTATTAATTGGTCTGTGACTGTTTTGTATCGCTTCCAGTTTCCTTTCTGGAAGTTCCAACGCGGGGCTCTGGTGTTTGAGTATGGCTTCTGTTTAAGTTTAACGGTTAAAAGAAGGGCTCTATGGCCACATCCAGCAGCGTCATCAAGAAGCTTGATTTGACTGTTTCCATGTATATTTGAGTGGGCCAGGCACAGGTCTGGACGTGACAGACATCCCGCAAATGAGAGGAATGTTGGAGGCGTGTCCATTACGGTTAGGAGGTTGTCATCCACGAAGTCTTCAATGCAGCGGCCAACAGGGGAAGTTCTGGTATATCCCCATCTTTTTGATGGGGCGTTAAAGTCGCCTATTAGGATACAGTTAGGCTGAATGTCATTAAAAAGGTTACTAATGCCAGGTTGGTTATTTGGCGGATTATATAGTCCGTGAATTACAAATTGTTTTTTGCCCTTCCATATCCTGGTTGTGACGGCTTCAAGCAGATCGTCGTCTTCCATGGCATGTGCTATTGAGAATTTGGCCACCACCTCGTTTTTAACTCCAGCCACTATTCCAGATGCCACCTGACGTGCTCTGGGAAGTATGTATATAGTGTATCCATTAAACTTATAAAATTCTTGGACCTCGGTTGCAAGACCTGCTTCATATATATAAAAAAGGTCAGCGTCCGATCGTAAGATCGTGTGTTTTAATTCTAAAAATTTTGAGTTGGTCAAGCCACCGGCGTTCCAGGAAATGACGCGGAGCTCTTCGTCCAGGTCCTGAGAAGGACCGTTGTTCGTTTTGGCAAGGTTCTTTGGTTGCTTCGACATAAACAACTGGTGTAGCGCGTTTTAGGCGAACCTTAGTTGATCGTTTAGATTACGCAGGGGGCACCACGAGCAGGCGATCAACATCACCCCCCGGTTTTTAAAACATTCTACGGGTCACAAACTATCAATTCTTTAGGTAGGCCAGACCTAAAGTACTAACAAAACCAATTGATCAACAGATGTTTTTCCTTGCCTGAAACCGCACTGTTCATTGTAAATAAGGTCATTGGTTTCTAGGTACCAAACAAGACGTCGGTTGACCATGTTCTCCAATAGTTTGCACAAGACGCCTGTAAGAGATATAGGTCTATAACTACTGGGATTGGTTTGGTCTTTACCTGGTTTTAAAAGAGGGATTACGATTGCTTCTAACCATGCATCGGTAAAACACTGGTTCTCGAACAAACGGTTGTATATCCGAAGTAGGACTAGTTTCACCAATGATGGTAGATCTTTAATCATGGAATATACAATGGATTCAGGACCTGGTGCAAAATCCTTCGTTGACACAAGAGCTGACTCCATTTCCCCCATAGAGAAAGGAGTGTTTAATGGAGACTCTCCAGACAACCCAACAGTAAAAGATATTGCTTTTGAAAATGACATTCCCAGTACATTAGCTACATCAGAAAATTTTGTGATCAGTCTTCCATCCGGATTCTTCAGCCCAATGGCTAGCAGCGGAATAGAAGCCCCACATAACGATCTTAATTTCCTCCATACTGTGAAGGATGGAGTTGTTCGTTTTATAGTGCTAATGTACTGTGTCCAAGAATTTTTTCTACTCAGCCTGAAGACCCTCCTTGCTTTAATAAGGAGTTTCTTGTATTCTTTAAGGTTTTCACTAATTGGGCGTAGAATAAATTTCCTTAGAGTTTGTCGTAGTAAACGGAGGATTTCTGCGCATTTATCATTCCACCACGGCACAGACAGGTGGCATAGATAACCAGATGTTTTTCGAATGGTCTATTCTGCGGCATTCAAAATGGATGTTGTAAAAAAATTTACAATGGTTTACATGATTTCATCAATGGGTGTCAGATAATCAATATCCAGTGATACAAAATAGTCTGAAAAGCATCCCAGTTGGCTTTCCGTAAGATCCAACAGGGTTGTCGAATGCAACAAGGAGAGGAGTCACATAAAGTGATCTTTATAGGCACATGGTCGCTTCTATACAAATCATTGAGTATCGACCATGTGCACCAGGTAGCCAAAAGAGGGCTGCAAATCGATAAATCAACAGCTGTCCATCCACCAGTAGATTCTGCCAAATGAGTGGGAGAACCATCATTTAGCAGACATAAATCCAGTTCCGTTCTTATACTCTCAACAAGTTGTCCGAGGGTTGTAGGTTGGAAATCCCCAAGACAAATGGTACGCATTATAATCTCCTAGTAATAAGAACGGAGTTGGTAACTGACTTATTAGGTCGAATAAATCACTGTGTTGAAGGTTGTTATTAGGTGGCAAGTAAACAGAACACAAAGTTAACATATACAGGACAGCTGTTTGACCCGCCACTGCTTGTAAGGGCGTCATTAAGTTTTAAGATACCGCATCGATACAGTCGCGGATTAGGATAGCTAAGCCACCTCTAGCTGGATCTTCTGTAACGAAGTCAGATCGAAAAAATATTCCCTTACATGAAAGTTTTGCGAATCGTGGAGATATGTCTCTTGTAGACAGACGAACATTAGATACAGATCTCGCACAAGTACCTTTAGATTTTCTATGTGACTCCTAATGCTGTTTATGTTCCACTGTATCATTGACTTGCTAAGCAAAGACATTTATTAGCTTAGCAAAGGATTTATTTGACACCCATTGGTGCTCTCTCTTTTCTTGCCTAGGCAGTCTTAGACGTCTCAGGTTTAGCAGCCTCGGACTCCATATCCACCTGCTCGGGGATGGAGTCTGAGGAGGTTTTTTTAGGTTTAGGAGGGTTTGTTTTACTATTCGCTCCTTTGATAGCCTTTTTTTTGCCAAACGTTATTGTTGGTGCCGATTTGGCTATTTCAACTCCCATGTCATTTTTGCGCATTAAGATTTTAGATGCAAAAGGCTTTTTAGAAAATTGTAAATTCTTTTGAGTCGATCTTTTTTCCCTGGCGAAAAACCTATCAAGGTTATCATTGCCTAACTAAAGTGTTATTTAAAATAAATGATACATAAATAAAACTAATCAAAATAAAATAAATGTTTGAAACTAATTGTAATTATCTAAAACTAAAGAAACTAAAATTACAGAAAATTTAAATACTATTAAATAGATTCAGGTGGCGTAAGAAAGCGATGACTCGATTGATAGCTGTGACATCGTCCCTTAAAACCACTTTTAAACTACCTCGAAGATTGTAACGAATATACAAATTGGTCAACTCATCACAATCAAGCAGAATGTGCTTAATTGTGATAGTACTTCCACAAAACTGACATAGTGGTGGATCCTAATGTCGCATCAACCGTCCATGTGTTAGAGTGGCAGATGAGAAGTCGAGTAACCACCACTTCCTCCCTACGATTTGAACAAACAGATGTCCTCTAAGGTCGGATGGTATTTTTGATGTCCTTCATCTTGTTTCTATTTACATTTTGCCATTCTTCATTCCAAATAGAGAATAGAGTAGTTTTAACATTGCATACAAAATCTGATGCCATCATACGTTGTGTCTATGGCACCATACTTGTAGCTAATTTTGCACCTTCAGCTGCTCTAGTGTTTCCGAATATTCTGCAGCGACCAGGCACCCAGAGAAATGACACCTCGACACCTTGTAATTGGAGCCTGTGTATTGAGCACAAGATGTCTCCAACTAAAGGGTTTTTAGTGTACATTTCCTGAATAGCCTGGAGAGCACTTTTGGAATCGGAACACACAAGATATTTAGATGTTGCAGACGGAATTGATCTTAAAGCTTGGAAAATTGCAAGTTCTGCAGTAAAAACGCTACAGACTGAGGGCAATCCATTGGTGAAGATTTGTCCTTCCATATAAAACGCACATCCTATCCCATTGTCCAGTTTTGAACCGTCTGTGAATATAGTTACAGTATGTTGATGAGTTAGTCTGCAAAGCTCCTGACGATAAATAATGTCAGGAGTATTGTGTTTTTGGTACCTGGACAATGAGAACTCAAATTTTGGCATTAATATTGTAAATGGAGGGATGTAGCACATTGTTTGTTCGAATATAGGCAGGTGTTCTAAATTTAGATTACTTAAAATGCGCAACGTTCTTATTCCGAAAGGAGCAGTTGAACATTGTCGCACATCGTAAAGATCCTCGAGGTAGTTATCAAAAACTGCTTTGAATGCCGGATGTTTAGGTTTACTTAGAAGACCAGTGCAATATGAAATTTGTAGCATTTGACGTCGCATTGAGAGAGATGGTTCTCCAGCTTCAATTAGAAGGCTGGAGATTGGGCTTGATTTAAAAGCACTAGTAGAAAGTCTAAGGTCAGCGTGATGTATTGAATCCAGGAGTTTCAGAACCGTAGGTCGAGCGGATGAATAGGTTATACAGCCGTAATCTATGTGCGATCTTACGACTGCGCGATAGAAACAGAGCACACAAGTTCTGTCTGTTCCCCAATTGGTACCCCTAAGAACTCTCAACATATCCAATATCTTGCTGCTTTTGAGTCGAACTGGAAGTGTTGGTCAAAGACTTACTTCGTATACCAAGCCCTCCCGCAGGAGAGGTCAGTAAAGGACTTGATGTATTTACAGGTTGTACAAAATTTAAGGATGTGCTATTAGTGTCCAACGAAAGAAGGCAAGTTACTTGTTCAGTAAGTACTTCTATTTTTTTTGTCAGGTCAGTACAGTTTGCACAGGACGACTTTGCAGCATTCACAGTAGCGATGTATGTCCTACCATTAACCTTCGGTTGAGTAGATCTATAAATTTTTCTTGCTTTAGAAAATGATATCTTCTCCTTAGCCATAATGCCAAGGATTGACTTGCCCTCCTTAAAAGCAGGACAATTAAAAGATCACCACAGGTGTTCATTACCACAGTTGGGTGTTCACCACCACAAGTTATTTTGGTTTGCCAAATATAAGAATAAAAGATGCCATTGTAACTTTCTTGCCCTTGTCAGTCTTCATGATAGCTAAGACGTCCGTAACTGACTGAGAAGCAAGTTCAGTTTTGATTTTGTCGACAGAGACGTTCATTAAATCTCTACATGTGATGACCCCTCTTGAAGAATTCAAGGTTCTATGAAGAACCATAGATACCTCGACCTGTTCAAAAAAGGAGGTCATACTTAAAAGAGAACGGGTTTGTTTCTCGGAACATGTTGCAACAAGTAGTGTCCCATTTCTTAATTTTTTAATGGAACTTACCGGACCTCCAGCACAAGCAGTAATGGCTTTGTTAATAAGGAAGGGAGATACTTTAGATAGGTCCTTCCCTTCTTTACCACTTGAAAATACTAAATATTTTGGAGATGACAATGTCTGTGACGTTGCCACCATTAACTTTTTACTCCTTTCATCAACCTTAGGCTCATCAAGTGAGGCCTGACATGTCCTCTTTATACTAATACAATTGGATGGGGTTTTAGTTTCCATAAATAAATTTTAGGCCAGCTATAGTGTCCGGCGTTACGGGCGAGACTATAGGAACAGGTACACCCTCGGATCACATAAAAATCATATCCAACCCTCAGAATTCTGAGGTCTATAGCTTTTCTCCTTATCTCGACTGGATGGGCATCAGTTGAGCATTTGTAATACTGTGCACAGGCTCCAACACCCACGCACCACGGACACTCCCTGACCAAGGTCCAAAGCGGCTGGCAGACCATCAGCGTCCAGGACCCGAGTTTGTTAAGCTCTGGCCTTTTCAGCCCTCCCAACTCACAATGGTTCTGACCAGTCAATAATCCCTAAGAGAAGGAGTTGATATTGAAATGTTTAGAAATTGTGTTGAATATGTGGTGTCTGTAGAAAGTGTAGTAGTGTGTAATAGTGAAGTTAGTGTTGTTGGTAGTGTATATGTTTGGCTGGGGTACCGCGAGGGACGCCAAACCCCTTTTAGTAAGTGCGGCTGGTCAGCACCTCCCCTGCGGGGGTTATTATAACCAATATACAGTCGGCGCCGCTTATTGTGATCATATTTGTCAGAAGCATATTTGATAACAATAACCGAACGCTTAATCATGATGTAGTCTACAGCCATACTGCATTGAACTCACTGTATTATTGCCACAACTGTATGTTCTGAACGATATGTAAGCCTATCATTACATCAAGTAATTCTAATTCTGTAACACTATAATTAAACTGTACTTACCAAATTTTGATGCTATTCCGGACAGTTTTATGTACAGTAGTAGAATTTCTGTAATTTAGTTTTCTACTGTTAAAATTAGTGGGCATATTTCATGTCAGTTTATTTTATTCCACTGTAGATTTTTTTTAAACACTGAATCTAGCATAATTGAAAAAAAATACAGTATATAGAACTACGTAAAACACTTGATCAAAACATTTTAACACATAAAACTTCATTATAAAACACTTCAATCTTATTTACACTTCAAATTTAAATTTACTTTTTCTCGAAGAATTCCTCTATATGTGACTGTCTGTAGTCTTCTCGTAAAATATTGTTTATAAATTGTTCATATTCATAATGTTTGTTGAAATTTTCTGCTTTTTGTTGAACAAACTGCCTTAAAATCTCAAGAGCTTGGTGAACTTCCTGCTTAGATCTTTGCGGTGCACATTTATCATTTTCGTCATCATCGGTGCCTTCTTCTTCTTCAGTAACTTTTGATGTTGAAGCAACTACCTCACAAATATCGTCTTCAGTCATTTCCGCTGCTGTTTCAATACTATCATCAACTTCCATCCACTCAGTATATTCTTTTAAGGACAAATCGAAAGGCTTTAAGTTCTCTTCAGAGTCTTCCTCAGATGTTGCTTGCTCTTGATTTTCTTCAACAAAAAAACTACCTTTTCTAAAGAAATTTTTCATAGTTTTTTCAGAAACTTCATTCCAAGATTTTGCTATTAGATGAATAGCATTGAGTAAAGAAGTTTTTTTAGCCAATTCATTTGAGGTAAGGGTTTGAAATTCATCCATATTTTCTATAATTCTAGCACGCATCTCTCGTCGATAAAAACTTTTGAGATTTTTAATTATGCCTTGGTCACATGACTGAATAATTGATGTAGTATTGGCCGGAAGGTAAATCACTTTGATGTGTTTTGGCGTAGTGCTTATGTCATTATGTGCAGTGCAGTTGTCTAGTAGAAGGACAATGTTGCTTTTGAGGCTGGTATCCCAATTAGTCAGCCATTCATTAAAAATGTTTGATGTCATCCAAGCATTGGAGTTTGAATGATATTCAACCGGTAGCTTTTTGATACCTTGAAAACAACGTGGATTTTTAGATTTACCGATAATTAAGAGTTTTTCTTTATGACCAACCATGTTAACACAACACAAAACAGTTATTCTTTGTTTACATATTTTACAGCCGTTAGCAATTTCATTTTTAAATAAGTAAGTATGTTCGGGTAAAGCACGATAATAAAGTCCTGTTTCATCTGCATTGTATATGCAGCTAGGAGAATACTCGGCCAATATCTTTGGCCATTCGTATTGTAACCAGTCCTCAGCTCAAACAAAATCAGCATTTCTTTTTTCACCACACGTTTTCTTGTAAACAATGTTTTCCCTTTTCTTCCATCGATTGAACCATCCATCTGTGGCTTTAAAATCCTGTTTCCCTATTTTTTTGGCAAGATTCTCAGCTTTTAGACGCATTAGTGGGCCGTCAACTCGAGCATCTTTTTCGCGTACATTTTTAAACCACAATTTCAAAGCTAATTCCACTTGCGGATCCTTCCCAGAACGATGTCTTTTGTTGTCAACATTTGCATTACATTTTGATAATGACAAGATTTTTTCTTTGTTGTTCAATATTTTACATAAGAGGGGTTGAGAAACGCTAAGTTGAGAAGCAGCGTTTCTTTGACTCATTTTTGGTAATTTACTGTACCTATCTAGAATATCAAGTTTTTTTTAAGACTTAAATCGCGTCGTTTCTTTTGAGATTCGGACATCTTGCTATACTGTCCTTTGAAACTTCAAGTGACACTAAACTCTACAAAACAAACGAAAAAGATCTTTAAAAATTAAGTTATGTAAAATCACACTGAAATACTGTAATAAACGTTCATAAAAATTCACTGTTAAAAAATACAGTAGGACTGTACTGTAAATGGTTCAGTAGTAACATCAACAAATGTTAACAAACTAAAGTCGAGGGAATAAACATTCGATGAATTGGGCGTCATTGTGTGTTGCACGTGCTGTTTAAACTACTTTGTAGACACTTTTACTTGGTCTATGCTAGTATACGTTGGAGCATATGATTTTGAATGGCAATTTAAATGATAATAATAAGCGAACAGATGATTACAATAAGCGGCCTAATTACAATGTATTAATATACGTCAGTGTTTGTTTTACAACGAAACAATAACAATAACCGAATGATAACATTAACCGTGATCACAATAAGCGGCGCCGACTGTATAACCAGTACAGGCCAATATAACCAGTTTATGGGTGCTAGCTGATCACTATAATCCACGTATAGTTTTACAAGGAAAAAAATTAATGGCGGAGGAAAATTATCTATAACAGCAATGCAAGGGAAGGAATACAATCCTGTAAACAATAATGATTTCCAAAATTTGGTGTGGGAACTCGTTGCTGATACCAGGAATAAGCAGTGTAGGAAAATGCGTTGTCCATCAACTACCGACAAGGAAGAAAGACTAAATGGGAAATACATTTCATTTATCCCAATGTAAAAAGCAACTTAAAGAATTGTGAAGTTGCAGTAACATGAGGATAAAAGGATGCAAAACAGAAACTGTTTTTTTTTCCTGCAAGACATACAGCAGAAAACCAGAACTCCATCCAGGAAATTGTTTTGAAAGATCTACTCTGTAAAACTTCAAATAAGGGAAGAAAATCATATACATACTACATTAGTAAATAAAAATGGCATAGGTGACTTATATAATGTAAAAGTAAACAATTTTTCATAAACAATAATGCAACCTGCAGGTGAGTAATTTGTCTCAATTTAATTACAAGTGGGGAGGCAATGCATATTCGAAAAATCAGCTAAGGGTAAATCTCTAAATTATTATAAACTGAATATTTATAACTTGTTATGTGTTAATAAGCAAAGCAAATTTTATGGGACAGTGCTAAACTGAATAAACTGACTGAACTAACCCAGAATCCCTCCACTAGGTTTTTGTCCTTCTCGCCACAAAAGCCAGGCCAGAGCATGTTTTTGATGAGGCATCAGATCCACTGTAAGACCTTTTGGATCAATGGCTTCCTGCTCTTCTGAAGGACAAGACTTCAGTGAGTTGTGTAGTCTCATCAGAGCCTCCATTGTAACACTTTGTTGTGTTGTATGGGTTTCTAAAGCTAAAATATTCATAGAAACCATAATAAATATTCACATATAAGATATCAAATATAATGAAATATTTTTAAAGAGTTAATGTGTCATTAAAGTAAGTAGCGTTTTGAAATTCGACCATTGTAGCACTGTGGGTGGCAAACGGTGTCTGCATGCTGTGTACTTCTGTATCTGTTGAGAAGCCGCAGTCGCTATTACGGATCCATTCGTCACTGTTAATGGTTGTTTACATGTGCTTAAAATGTCTCTTCTAACAGAAAGTGCCCTCGACTATGAAATACACAGTTTGAATTAAGTTAAAGGCTTGTAACAGTGACAAATTGATCCGTAATGGTGTCTGTGGCTTCCCAGCAAATACAGCATGCACACACCAATTGCCAACCGTAGGGCTACTAATGGCAGAATTTCAAAACGGTATAATTGAACATGCATCTTATACTAATTTCATTATAATATTTTATTTGAGTTACGTTAACATAAGAGAACTATTTGCATCCTCACTTTATCTTTTATAATAGTACAAATATACAGAACGGCTGAGGTAATTGGAACTCTCACTAATCTGTAACCCTCCAGTAGTCAAAAAAACATTGCTGTTAAAGATTATTCACCAACAATGAGGAAAGAATTCCTAGATTGAAATGGTGCAGTTAATCTACACAAAGTACAATACATAACGTTATTATGTTTTACCGTCTAACTAGTCTAATTCAAAATCTTGTTGCTGCTCATGACGAGCTGGTAGTAAATTACTTATTACACTTTTGCTATTACTTGCGACCAGACTTTTTGTTAACTAAAGTTGTTAAATTTAGGTCGCAAGTAATAGCAAAAGTGTAATAAGTAATTTACAACCAGCTCGTCATGAACAGCAACAAGATTTTGATATTTAATGAAGCCCGGCAAGCAAAAGTTCAACAATTTCAGACCACAATTTTGAAGCATTCCTAGCGGCAAAAATACGAGGCTGAAGAAGTAGTAAGACGAAAACGTTTCCTCCAAGTGTAAGATAACAATTTAACAACTTACGTTAACAAAAAGTCTGGTAGCTAGCAATAGCAAAAGTGTAATAAGTAGTCTAATTCATTGGGAAATAATTCTAACTGTCGCTGCGAGATAGCAACAGCTGATCGATAGTAAAACAGCTGAGCAGGCAAAGTTTGATATAGTTTAAAAATGAAATAAAAGAGTCGTCGACAGAGTCTGATAGAAGGAAATCGAGAGAGAACACATCTTCCTGGAGACCAACGGACTACATCCCGCGGTATGATAGCTTTCTGAGAGAACCAGTGAGAAGTAACTCTTAAGTCATATTATCGACTCACAACAGGTAATCGACTCATTTAATGTTGCTTGTTATATTTATTAGTGATTTATATATATTTATTTGAATGCACTGACACGGCCCATGAAGGATTTTATGTCAGTTAATCCTTAGACGGCAGTGACGTTTCAGATGGTAGCTGAGTGTGGTTTGTAAAATCGTTTGCAAATTCGTTTCATAAAAGAGAAAATTAGAAAATTAAAAAAATTTTAATTAATGAATAAAGTCACGTATTTTTTGTAACTACATTTTTATAATTATAATTCCGAAAAATATTGAAACTAAACATAAGAATAATTAAACTCATAGTTTTATTTTAAAATAATCTGTATTAAATGTACAAACGGTTTCTAAAAATATGTAGTCATTCGCAGAAAGAATTGAGCAGGTCAGTTTTGTTCAGACATGCAATTGTGAGTTACAAAGCAATAACGTAATTACTAGTTATTCTAATCTTATCCTAAGTAAACAGTTCTTTTCCACTTCTATTCAATTAGAGTTAACTATAGAAAAAGAGATTCAAAATCATTTCCTTATTCGTATTTATTTCAATTTATTAGCCATACATGAATTAAAAGGCTATAATAATTTTTTTCGTTTAATTTTTTTTCCTCCTATTGCATCCTTGCTACTTAATCGTGTATATCTGCATAAAAAAAATCCCTTACCGTCAAGTGTAGTTAAGGACAAAAGATATAAATTAAGGAACAATATGGAGTCTCATACGAAATATACCGATCAAATCACCCAAACCACCGAACTGGTGGAATCAGAGTCCCCTACAGATGATGAACTAGGTAACCTCCTTGACCAGATAAATAAAAAAGGAGAGCAGTTAAAGTTAGAGCTTGATGTTCTGCAGTCTACTCATAGAGAAACCAGCAACGTAGTCAGAAATCACTGACACCATAATCGAGGGCTTATCCCCTACGGTGAGAAATTGTTCGCACCTTAAACCTAACCGTGTGATTTCGAGGAACTCCATGAGTTGTGTGTCAGGGTGACCAATACCCAATATAACGACTCCCTTCGTAACCAAAGTTAAGATCATGTTCTATATTGTAAAAACAGAAGTTTTTTGACAAAACCGCCCCAAAATTTCCCTATCTTAAATCATTCGCAAGCGTGTCAGACAAACATCACCCCAAGGGTCAAGTACCAGAGATGAGAGGCTCCCGTTACTCCAAGTATCTCTCACGGGTTTCGAAACACCTGCCCTCTTAGATTCGGGTTCAGTAAGACCCATGTCCGCTGATCTCTTAAGGGAGATAAGCTCGAGAAAGGGAGTGGGTATTTCCGATAGTATCCTGCCCAATTATTATACGGCCTCAAAATAACCCTTACAAATTACTAATGAAGTGTCGTGTCCCGTTAAGATAGACAGATTTACCTGGCAATTTAAAATTTTAGTGGCTCCCCAGCTGCAAATAAAGATTTGTAAGCAGAAAAGTAATTGAGTCCTGAACATTTGATGTACGCGACACTGTTCAGAGGACTAGTTCTATTAGATAAACCTACCCTACTATTATTTTGTGTATTCTATATTGTATGTGCCCTAATATATATATCCTGTTATTGTTATTTGTTTGTGTTGATTGTCATTATTTTATAATATGTCATAGGTACTAAGGTATGGTTTAAAAAGGGAGCTACCAGACCCTCATTCTACGCGGATCAAAGGAATAGCGAGCCATACCCGATGTGATGTGTAACTCCTTTAATAAGTCATATATAAATATATGTGTGTGTATACCCATGAACTATATGAATATTTATCTGTGTTCTATATTGTTTGTTGTTATATTTATATGTTGGGTTGGAAAATATACATATTTATTTATATTGTTATAAATTTGATAAGATTTAAGGTAGTCAAGCATAGGATGCAATAGACGGGTTATTTGGTAGTTACTCTCGGGGCTAAGCTCCAGCATCGTTCGCCTCGTACGGGCGGGGCCGACGCTGCACCTTGAGAGTCTCAAAATTTGTACATCGGATACTACAGACACATACAGGAGGTTTCACATTTCACCCACCCGGGAGGTCTGAAATATTATTTTGTATTACCGCCTAACTAATCTAATTCATTGGGAAATAATTCTAATTGTTGCCGCAAGATAGCGACAGCTGACCGATAGTAAAAGAACCGATTTCTGAGAGAACCAGTGAGAGGTAACTTTTAAGTCATATTTTCGACTCACATCAGGTAATCAACTCATTTAATGTTCTTTGTTATATTTATTAGTGATTTATGTACATTCATTTGAACGCACTGTCCATGACCAGTGAAGGATTTTATGTCAGTTAATCCTTCGACGGCAGTGACATTTCAAATATTATTAATGAACAATGACATAATTTGTTTACAGTTCATGTTCAAGTTGTGTGTAATATACTGTATTGAATATGGTAGTGCTTCAAAACGATATTATTATGCCATCTAAAATTTCTTACTACTAAGAAAATTCTAACAGAATTATAATATGATATTGAAAGATAATTTTCAAGCTGCCCATAGTTATTTAGACCATAACTAATAGTAAAGCCTATTAGTAGAATATAAATAGTAAAGAGCAAACAAAAGTAAAGATACTAAAAAGAATTTAAAAAATTTGGAATCAGTTTTAAGATTTGGAAAATTTTAGAAGATATAAGAATTAGTTTTGTAATTCTAGCAATGATACCAATAACTTAATGGTCATAACACATTATGACTGTATACTCATAAATCGGCCAATCGCATAAGCTTTGTGCCTAAGGCCTGATCCACGCTTATGCGGTTTGGTTTGTTTTCGATCACTGTCAACAAGTGTGAAACCGTGTTTTTTATATATAATAGAGACAGTAAAGCATGTGGAAATAGGAACAAGAAGAGTGGCATAGTATCCATGTTTTTAATAATGCATATAAAGGCTTTTAGATCCATCTAATTAATATCCTTCCATTTTTAACCCTTGAGTGAGAATCTGACCTCAAGTATCAATTTTTGGCAAACAAATTTGTCTCAGTACAAATATAATCAATAACATTTTGATGGAAAACAGATCAAAATAATCTATTAGCTTGGATTCAACATTTATCAGGATGATAAAAAGATCCACTTTCTACCAGGTTGAAACAAACTAAACAATGTCTAACCGTGAATACGCCTATCCTTGTCTTTCCTTGATACAAGTTTATACCTTACAAAAACATATCCGTGTCAAGGAAGAGATCACAAAATTTTTAAGATCATTCAATTTTTATATCTTTATTTGAGGAATGTATTTAATAAAGACTAATATTTATTGTAGTTAATGTGTAAAATAATGTAGGTAACAAAAAAACATTTATTAGATGTATACTGAATACAAATTTTTTAAACAAATTCAATTCAAATCAGTTCTTTAAAAAGTGTAAGACAGGCCTAAAAATGTTTTTCTTTTAAAAATTGGATTAAAAATATATAACTTATTATTATTGTTATACTGAAATATTTGTATTCAAACCATCAAAATTTTAAAAATTTCTTTAAAATTGGATTATTATTATCATTATACTGAATTATTTGTATTAAGATTTATCAAAATTTAAATAAGTATATATATATATATATATATATTTAGGTTAGTTTTGGTTGACAAAGACCACTGTGTGGTTGAAATATATCATTGTTTAAGTGCTTTTATATGTTTCTATTTCAAGACTGACTACAGAGTGGACTCTTACCAAGGTAAGTCTGTCATTCTCTTAGTCCAAAAAATCTATCTATATATATATATATATATATATATATATATATATATATATATATATATATAAGCTATTTATTGAATAAATAATTAATCTTAATTATTATAATCCTATAAATAAATTAATAATAATTTAGATGCAAAACGGTTGTTTACAACACACCCTATAACACAAAATCAGCTATTTACAAATTATCATTTAATTCATCAATGATTTAATATCATGTTTTTTTCACAGTGTGAATAGAAGTTATCATTTCAAAAAATTTAAAATATTCAGAGGGTTTTTATATAGGGAATAAATTTACCTTTTCTGCCCATTTCATTTATATTTACTGAAGCTGATGCAAAGTTACTCCATACTGGTTGATATTGTTCTTTCGGTTGATCTTGATTTTTCTTAACATGTAATAACAAATCACCTAAAAAAATTTCATTTAAAAAGTAAGAATAGAAATATGTAACACATTATCATTATATTGAATTAATTATACCAAGATTTAGCCGAATATAAAACAATATTTTAATTGTGGAGTTATATGCATTAAATCAAATGATGCAATTATTTGCAGAAAACAAACTGTTAATACCACACTGTATACACTGTAGTATTATTTCACTAATCAAACACATATGTAACCAAAATTACTTTCAATTTAACAATATATACTATAAAAAAACAACTGGACTCCCCATGGGATCACCCATATCATCAATCATGTCAGAAATATATCTACAACACTTTGAACAAATAATAAGTAAACCTATACCACACACACAAAACATTTCACTATGGACAAGATATGTAGATGATATATTTGTAATATACCAACCTACCATTCACAACAAACACACCATAATACTAAACAAACTAAATAAATACAACTAAAACACAATTCACCTACGAAACAGAAACAAACAGAACAATTAACTATCTTGAGATTACATTAAATATAAACAATAATAAAATAGAAACTACAGTACACAGGAAACCAACATCCAACAATACCACAATACCCAACAAATCTAACCACCCCTGGGCACACAAAATTAACACTTACAGGAACAAGATAAATAAAGCAATAAAATTCACACAAGATAACAAACAAAAATTAAATGAAGAATTAGATAACATTACATAAATAGCAATAGAAAATGGAAACAACAAACACCTTATAAAAAACATATACAATAAATTTATAAAAAAACCTAACCTCAACACAACACTACAACCTGAACACAAAAACGAAATTAATAATAAAATTATCTACCTAAAATATAAATACATAAATAACAAAATAGAAAAAATAACAAACATATACAACAAAGAACACTACACTCCAACATACAAACCAAACAACCAAATAATAAAATATTTTAATAACACGAACCACAAAACAAATACAGAAAATCATAACCTATCTGGAATCTACAAAATTACATGTAACGACTGCAACGCATTTTACATAGGAAAAAACCAGATCTTTTAAAATAAGATTTTCAGAACATTACATAGCAATCACAAATAAAAATAAAAAAATATCAAATGTACCAGAACACTTAATCGCAGATGAACATGAAATAACAAGTTACGAAAACAACCTAACCATACTTGAAACAAATGATAGCCCAATAGAAAAATACCACATCTATAAAACCATAAAACAATTTAATGAACCAACAGACAACATATGCAGACGACCTACACGGCACCAGATGATGAATATATGATGTCAACAAATACCAACATCACGCACCAAACAACACCACCAAGAAAATAGAGAAAATTAATTCAGTAATTCGATAATAGTCAAGTGACCGAAAGGTCATTTTACCTTCACCTAAGGTAAAATTATTGCACTTAGTGGTTGAAAAAATTATTCACAAGTAATAATAACTTCATACAGTCAGTGCAACAGCAAAATAATGGAAAACGTGAAATATCACGATATATTAGGTTAGTTCTAGTAGAGCTTAAAGCTTATTTAGGAATTTTTGGACTAGATAGGAGACAGACAGACTTACCTAGTGGCAATAGTCCAAAACTGCAATCTCTTGTAAATAAATAGACACATATAAAAACATGTCAACTATTGAAATATTTCGATCACACAATGATCTTTATCAATCAAAAAAAAAAAAAAAAGAAAAGAATGAAAGTTTTAGCATTCTGTATAAGAGTGAGTTATAAGCAGTCATTTTATGTTGTGGGGGATGGTTGGAGTGGTTTGGTATTGTATTGTCCAACCATCCCCCACAACATAAAATGGCTACTTACAACTCACTCTTATACAGAATGCTAAAATTATCTCTAAATAATGAAGAAAAAACCAAAGAAAATATCAAATAGCCCAAAAAAATGGATAGAATAAAAAACTATAGATAAATTAGAATTTAAAATATTAAATAAATTAAAACCACCTAAAACCGAACCACAAACAACCAAAAAATGGGCCACATTCACATATACAGGGTACAACAAAAAAGGAATAACTAAAACACTAAAAAAAAATATTAACATAGCTTACAAAAACACAGGAAACATAATCAATAAAATAAACCAACCAGAAAAAATATGTCCCACACTTAATAACGGAATATACAAAATCGAATGCCCAGATTGTAATAAAATATATATAGGTCAAACAAAAAAGAAATTAAAAGACAGATATCAAAAACACCTCAATGCATACATCAAACCTGAAGCTTATAACTCAAACTTAGCTACACACGCCATCAAAAACAAACACACATTCCCCACATTAAAAAACGTACACATAATAAAAAAAAGTACAAAAAGGCCTCAAAATGATAATCTGAGAACAATTACAAATTTATAAACATAAAAATAATATCATTAACTAACGAACAAATAAAATAAAATTAAAAAACGATAAATTGTTCACCCTAGTAGACAAAATTAACCCCAAAACAAACTTAAAAGACTCGCACAGTGCAGTGAATCCAAAAATAGAAGATAACGATACACCAGTGACAACGAGAATTCCACACAGCCGCAGTCTACTACAACCCCTGCTCAGTATGCCCAACGATGGAGACAAGACCAGTCTTTGAAAGTTAACTCGCATAAATACCAAGTAAGATTCTTGTTTAAATGCATATAGTGAAAGTGATAAGTGAATACAAGAAAACAGCGTTGCAAAACTACAAATATATATATATATATATAAAGAACTAAGTCAAAATACAAATACAATAATTATAATTGAATTTACAATTCAAAGCTTTTTGTTGGCTAAAAGTACCAATATCATCAGCGATGATGATATTATATATATATATATATATATATATATATATATATATATATATGAGGTTAATATATTACTATTTTTGAGTAATTTTATCCACCATTAAGTGCAATAATTTTACCTTGAGTGATGAGGCACCTTTCGGTCGTTGACCATTGTCGGTGGAGTGATTCGACAATGGTCAACGACCGAAAGGTGCCTCATCACTCAAGGTAAAATTATTGCACTTAATGGTGGATAAAATTACTCAAAAATAGTAATATATTAACTTCATAAAGTCAGTGCAACGGAAAAACAATGGATAATGTTAAATATCAAGAATATATATATATATATATATATATATATATATATATATATATATATATATATATATATATATATATATATATATTTAGGTTAGTTTTGGTTGGTAAAGATTATTTAGATTTTTTGGACTAGGAGACTGACAGACTTACCTTGGTAAGAGTCCACTCCGTAGTCTTGAAATAGAAACACATAAAAGCACTTAAACAATAATATATTTCAACCACACAGTGGTCTTTGTCAATCGAAGAGAAAACACAAAAAGAAATATGAGAGAATGAAATAAAATAATTGTAATCACAGATTGTGTAGAGTAGAAATCAGATGTCACAGATGCACAGATTAAAGATATATATATATTGTTTCCATGAACATATGAGTGATTATAGTTTATATAAGTCTGTCAGGGGAAAAGAGATGAGGCTATTTGGAAAAAAAAAAAAATGAATGGATTTATCTGATGTTGAGGTTAGGGGATTCTCTGGACTTGGTATACCACTGGTATGATAGTTCCCACCTTCTCAGTTCTGAGGGATTGCAATCAGGGGGGGAGTGATTTAATTATTTTTGTGGTATAGCAGTCATCAAAAGTTGTGATGTTGTGACTCGCAGCATGTTGAGCTGTTGGTCTATCCATATTCATAATTTTAACATCATGTCTGTGGCCATTCATTCTGATATTCAGACCATCCGTGGTCAGGCCTATGTACTGTGCTGAGCAAAGTTTACATTGTAGCTGGTATATGACATTTTTCGATGTACAATTATGATGACCCTGTATTTTGAAGACCTGTAATTTTAATTTCGGAAACATCTTTAAAATTATTATATAATGAAAACCCCTCTACTCCTCAATTCTATATATTACCAAAGATCCACAAAAACATAATCCATCCACCTGGTAGACCAATAATTGCTGGCTGCAATTCAGTAACGGAAAGAATTTCAGCTTTCCTTGACTCACACCTTCAACCCTTAGTAAAGAACCTTCCATCACATACCCAGGACACCAATCACTTCATAGATCGACTCTCACAAATATCTGTACCTCTACCCCCGGTAACTATTTTGGTCACCATAGATGTCATCTCTCTCTATACCAACATCCCTCATGCACATGGCCTATCTGCAATAGAGAATTTTCTAAACAAACGCCCAGGCAAGCCTTCTCCTACTACACCTTTTCTTGAGAACCTGACCAGGTTCATCCTCGAGAAGAACAACTTTCAGTTTGAGGGAAGGAACTACCTTCAAATAAAGGGAACAGCAATGGGTACCAGAATGGCACCATCGTACGCAAATCTGTACATGGGATTGTTGGAAGAAAGTTTTCTAAAGACACAAACACACCAGCCATTACGTTGGTATAGATATATTGATGACATCTTCCTAATTTGGACACAGGGTGCTTCAATACTTGAGACATTTTTAGACAGCCTGACACAATTCTCCACACTTCAATTTACCTGGGAGAAATCTACATCAGCCATTACCTTTTTGGATGTAGAGGTAACACTCCAGAATGGAAATATCAACACAGGAATTCACATCAAACCTACAAACCACCTACAATATCTCCATTTCGACAGCAACCACCCAATAAACATAAAACGATCCATTCCATACAGTCAAGCAATCAGGGGTAAGAGAATCTGTTGGAGAAAATGATAGGGAATTGGAAGATTTTAATAGAAAGATATCAACAGCCTTCCAGAGAAGAAGATACCCAAAAAAACTCATTGAAAACCAAATTCATTCAGCACAATCCTCGGTTCACCATAAACCACAAACAGAACAAAATAAACTGTCTTTAATAACAGACTACCATCCTGGTCTACATAAACTCAACAAGATATTGAGAGATGGCTTCAAAATTCTTCAAGCTTCCGTCCACACCAAAAATCTTTTCACCGATCCACCGCAAATTTGGTACAAGCAACCTCCCAACTTGAAAAACATCCTAGTACATCCTAAACTACCAGACCCTGATGCAGAGAAACCACACAAACTTCCTCATGGCTCCTTCCCATGTAATAGACCTAGATGCAAGACGTGTCCAATACACCCCTCAGCAAATAGTTTCAACAGCCAAACAACAAAAATGGTCTTCAAAATACAGGGTCATCATAATTGTACATCGAAAAATGTCATATACCAGCTACAATGTAAACTTTGCTCAGCACAGTACATAGTCCTGACCACGGATGGTCTGAATATCAGAATGAATGGCCACAGACATGATGTTAAAATTATGAATATGGATAGACCAACAGCTCAACATGCTGCGAGTCACAACATCGCAACTTTTGATGTCCGCTATACCACAAAAATAATTAAATCACTCCCCCCCTGATTGCAATCCCTCAGAACTGAGAAGGTGGAAACTATCATACCAGTGGTATACCAAGTCCAGAGAATCCCCTAACCTCAACATCAGATAAATCCATTCATTTTTTTTTTCTCCAAATAGCCTTATCTCTTTTCCCCTGACAGACTTATATAAACTATAATCACTCATATGTTCATGGAAACAATATATATATATATATCTTTAATCTGTGCATCTGTGACATCTGATTTCTACTCTACACAATCTGTGATTACAATTATTTTATTTCATTCTCTCATATTTCTTTTTGTGTTTTCTCTTCGATTGACAAAGACCACTGTGCGGTTGAAATATATCATTGTTTAAGTGCTTTTATGTGTTTCAATTTCAAGACTAGAGTGGACTCTTACCAAGGTAAGTCTGTCAGTCTCCTAGTCCAAAAAATCTATATATATATAATAGAATTTGAATAATTCTAAAAGCTTAAAATTCGAAATTGCCGATAATTCAAAGTTTTTGGTTGGTCCCTTGAACTTTATATGTTATCAATGTAAAAAAAAATGGATAATTCGAAGTTATTAGTTTGAATATGGGCTCAAATTCAGTTGCACTAGTGATTGCCTTCCAAGAATTCTCTGCATTATGATCGAGATGACAGGATTTGGTGCTTAAGTGGTATCAGGAGAATCAGTTATTGATTAACACTCTACTTAGGCATCAGTTTTTTTTACAGTAATGTGCCTCTGCTTGTGCTTTGAAAGTGATTGGTTTTGAGTGATTGCCATGTCTTTGAATAAACCATGTGTTCTGCAAGACTAGTCAAGTTAGTATTGAATGACATCATTGGTGGATTGATTTGTTTGTTTCAAGAGAGTTTATTTTCTGATTAGTCAAACACAAGACTAGATAAGTGTGCTTTATAAGGGATATTTATCAACTCTCAATACTTACAGCATAAATAAAGAAAGATATTTATGGCCTAAAGACCTTCTTCAGATGATTAAACATATATCACATTAGATAGTTTCAGTAGTTTTTATGTCAACAAGAATGAAAAGCTCAGTATAGATTTTACTAGGTGTTGGTCAGTAGTGTTAATATTTTTATAATTATTGTACTCCTGTGTACATATGAAATGGAGAATAATAGTGGACGAAAAGCTCAGTATAGATTTTACTAGGTGTTGGTCAATAGTGTTAATATTTTTATAATTAGTGTACTCCTGTGCATATATGAAATGGAGAATAATAGTGGACGCCTAGACTCTAAAGCAAACTTCAAATCGTAAGTTACTTTAAATTTATTTTTACTAATTATAATTACACATAATAATCAGTTTACAAATACTAAACTTACTAAGATAAAATATAACGAATAAAAAAATTGCACCCAGATAAAAAATATAATGTTTAGTGCTATATAAGTGAGAATATTTTTGAAGTCAAATACAACTAAATTGACACTAGATATTAATTTATATCTACTATTGTCTGGGGCACACATGTAGATCCACAATGGATAGTTATAGGTTTTACAACAATGGATAGATATAGTTATAAGTTTTATAATTGCATGCCTAAGTTTATTGCTTATTCAAATTAGACTGTTTAACATAGACCAGTGGCACGATAGCTAAAAACAGCCAAAATGGTTATCGTACACACAAAAAGAAGCTGAACTGTTTTGACTGAAAGGGTATTTTTCAACATTCATAATTCGAATGTTTTCATTGGTCTTTTCAGCTTCGAATTATCCAAGTTGTACTGTATCCCCCACAACATAAAATGACTACTTACAGCTCACTCCTATACAGAATGCTAAACCTACCACTAAAAAATGAAGAAAAAGAAAAACCAATAATATATCAAATAGCCCAAAAAATGGATAGAATAAAAAACTATAGATAAATTGGAATTAAAATATTAACTAAATTAAACAACTTAAACATGATACTCAAACAACAACAAAATGGGCCACATTCATATTACACAGGATACAACATGAAGAGAATAACTAAAATAATAAAAAATAACAATAACTTACAAAAATACAGAAAGCATAATCAATAAAATAAACCAACAGGTAAAAATATGCCTCACACTTAATAACGAAATATATAAAATCAAATGCCCAGACTGTAACAAATTTTACAATGGCCAAAGAAAAAGAAATTAAAAGACAGATATTAAGAGCACCTCAAGCCATACATCAAACTAAACATTTATAATTCAAACTTATGTTTGAATGCTTTTATTTGTTTCTATTTCAAGACTACAGAGTGGACTCTTACCAAGGTAAGTCTGTCAGTCTCCTAGTCCAAAAAATCTAAATAATTCAAAGTTAGTCACTCACGCCAAAAACAACCATAAATTTCCCATACTATAAACATACATCTAATTAAAAAAGTACAAAAAGGCCTAAAAATGACAATCTGGGAATAGCTACAAATTTATAAACACAAACATAATATCATAACAAATACAAATAAAATTAAAAAATGATAAATTATTCAACTTAATAGACAAAATTAACCCCAAGACGAACTAAAACTTTCCCACAGTGCAGTGAATCCGAAAATAGAACAATACCGGTATACCCTCGAGACAATGGATATCTCATACACTGGGCAATCTACAAGAAACAATTATTCTCAGTTGATGCTCGGAAATGAGGACACGTAATTAAAGTCCTTGAAAATTAACTCACATACATACCAAGTAAGATAGTTGTTTAAGAACATTATAGTATAAGTGATAAGTGAATACAAGAAAACAGTGTTGCAAATTAATCACTTTTACATTAGTTTATGTTTTTGATGCTATCGAAAACTTGCCTTTAAATCCATCACCGCTTAATCTAACAACAACTCCAAACGGAACTGATGAAGATCGCCATGGAGCGATCAAAAACCTTCTGTCTCAGTAAGATTTAACAAATTTACAAAATTAAAGTTTGGATAATCATAAACTGACATTGGAGCATGTGACACGGTCAGGTGTAACCACAAGGATTACTGTGCTTGTAAAAACAAAAGAAAAGAGATGACTGTGTAGTCCGAAGTAGTGAAAAAATGCTTGTAGTAAAATGGTATACAAATGGTATCTGAAAATGAATACAAATTTTATTATGATTTCCTCTGTACAGAAACATGAAATGAAGGAAACACCAAAACCAGGAGAGACAAAGGTGCAACCAAAGAATGGGTGAAATAGATGGTTCAGATATGATGCTATCATTTAATGACACTACCTGCAAAACAACTAAGTGGTATAGAAAACTATTTTTCCATGTACTGTTTATTACCATATACAACAGCTTCTTCATGTTTAGATTGATGAATGCATCAACAAATTAGGTCTTCTTTTGTGATTTTAGGACAGGCCTAGTCAGACAATTTTTTTAAACCCATCACTTTCCCAAAGAAAAAAACTTGTACCAAGAGCAATATTACATAGTGAAAATAAGTATCCTTTGTACCTAAATGGCTGTCACTTTCCATGTCCAATGCCAAGTCGTAAGGGGCATAAACGAAGAAAACAAAAAACATCGCTGTTTGTTCAACAAGAATTCAAAAGAAAAATCAAAAAGATATATAGTACAAGTACCTGTACTGTAATGTAGCACTCTAATTATCAATTATTATACTTATTAGCAATAATTCATACTAAGAAAAATTTAAAAATTTCATCTTTACAAGCTTTTTGCAACTTTAAACACAAAATAACTTACTATTTATCAGGAGTATTCATTTTATATCTAAATATACGTTTCTTGAATTTTGTAGTCCATTACGTTCGGTGAAACTTAATCACATTTTACATTAGTTTATGACTATCCGAAACTTAATAAAAGTTAAAGTTCCGACAGTCATAAGCTAATGTAAAAATGATTAATTAAATATACACATTTCAGATAAATTTTAACTTTAATTCAACACATATAAATGTGTATAAATTTGTATTATAAATGTGGTATAATATGTAAAAATATCAATTACAATGCGGAAAGCAGATGAATGCTATAACTAATATTACAATAAAAATGTTATATCCTTAATAAAGAGAAGATATAGATTTTAAATTACTTACTTGAATATTCTTGTAGTTTTTCATTTATGATTCTTTCTTGAACTAACAGGTCATTTAAACTTGCTTCTCGACGTGATAATTCTATGTGAAGTCTCATACCTTTATCTGGTAATACAGATAAATTTGCTGTCCGTAAAGTGGTCTAAAAAAATTATACAATTTTAATTTGAACCATTAAAACAATATTTTTAATGACCAGAAAAAAATATCTGTTCTTTATAGTCACTAATTTTAAGTAATTTAGGTGTACAGTAAAACCACTGAACACAATCAATGTGGGTCAGAATTTACAAAGATATTCCACAAAATAAATTCTTTTTACCAGTTCACATGTAAAAATAATGTAGCTGTTTAAACTTATTAAATTTATATTAAACTAAATTTTTAAATGAAAATGATTGTATAAATATACATAAAAAATACTAGAAATTAATTATATGTAATAAACAAAAATGATAAAGAATCAAATGAATTAAATTAATAAATTCAAAATAATTGAAAATAAAGTTTATTAAGACACAAGATGGCATGATATTCATTAAAATCAATTTAGGGGTGAATTTGAATAATAATATCTCAACATGAAGAATAACATTGAATAAAAGCTGTTTTTTAAAAGATATTCCTGTGTCAATATTCCTATAGGAGGAAAATTAAAAGACATTAAAAAAATACATGTATATAAAAAATTAACAATTAAAATTTGCAAGTAAAAACCCTGACCAATTTGTTGTGGAAAACAAGTGACTATAAATAGTCCGTTAGATAGTAACAAAAAGTAAAACAAAACATATAAGAAGAGAGGAAGAGTTTTCTTTTTCTGGAGACATCATGCTATCATCACAAGAGTATTGGCTTCATGAGCCAATTAGTTTTAGATTTAATTGATTCAAATTATTACAGGACAATAATCAGTATAATTTAACTAGCATATGAAGTGACTTAATGCCATGCTAGTAAAACATAAGAAATTAGTCAACTTTTAATATCGAATCATAAATTATTACAACAATTTCAAGATGCCATAACTGAAAATAAATGACAGAGAAACCTACACAAGGACTAGATTTAATCAACCACCAAAGGAGCCAAGCAAAGAGATTTACACCCTTTCAAACATCCATGAGGGTGTAAATCCATCTCACGTATGTACTGTACCTAGACCTGGGAGGGGGAAGAGTATCTCCTACAGCTTCTGCAATGGACCAAAAAGGCAGATAACAAAATGACTGAGATAACTTGGAGAAATTCAAAGTGATCCATTGTAAAGAGTTCAGTTATATCATCAGAGTGGAATTTCACAATATCAATATATATATATATATATATATATATATATATATATATATATATTCTTGATATTTTACGTTATCCATTGTTTTTCCGTTGCACTGACTTTATGAAGTTAATATATTACTATTGTAAGTAATTTTATCCACCATTAAGTGCAATGATTTTACCTTGAGTGATGAGGCACCTTTCGGTCACTTGACCATTGTCGAATCACTGATATTTTTCTGGTGTAGATGTTCGGTCCGTGATATTGGTATTTGTTGATGTTACACGCACTTTCTCTTGATCTGTGTGTATGATGTTTTTATATAGTATGTCTTCTGTGTATGTTGTTTGTAGATTCATTAAATTTTTGTGTATGTTTTTATAAAAACATTTAATGAATCTACAAACAACATACACAGAAGACATACTATATAAAAACATCATACACACAGATCAAGAGAAAGTGCGTGTAACGTCAACAAATACCAATATCACGGACCGAACATCTACACCAGAAAAATATCAGTGATTCGACAATGGTCAAGTGACCGAAAGGTGCCTCATCACTCAAGGTAAAATCATTGCACTTAATGGTGGATAAAATTACTTACAATAGTAATATATTAACTTCATATATATATATATATATATATATATATATATATATATATATATATATATATATAATAAATTACAAATATTTCAAAAACAAGAATACCTTTAATGAATATATTTATTCAAAGCTTTTCGCCGATAAAATAGTACCAGCATCTTCAGGAAAATAATTATCTAATAAAATATTTTTACAAAATTAAATCATATGTGCTACAAACGACCATATGTTTATAAGTATTGCACTTTATGTAATTTTTTCTATAATATCAATGACCTTATAAATGGTTTGGTGCCTTGATCTCACTTGAATTTGTTCATCAATTAATTTGTCTTTAACTTTATGCTTATAAATTTCCAATGTTTCAAATATATTCATTTTTAATCCTTTATTTAATTCTTTTAATAATTTCATATTTTTTATTTCCGGAAACTCGTGTCCATTATTAATACAATGCATAGCTAAATTTGATTTGTATATGTTTTGGTTTGATATAAGCGTTTAAATGTTTTTTGTATCTTTCTTTTAATTTCTTTTTTGTTTGTCCTACATATAATTTATTACATGTTTGACATTTTATATTATATACTCCATTTCTTTCGTGCATATTATTTTGATTTTTGTTATTGTTTATTAAATTTTTAATTTTATTATCAGTTTTATATGTAATTTGTAAATTTTTTTCTTTAAATAATCTTGTAATTTTAGTTATTTCGTTACCAGTGAATGTAAAAGTTGTCCAAATATTTTCTCTCTTATTAGGTACAAAGTTATTTTCGAGTTTCTGTTTTCTTATTATATTATTATTTAATTTATCTATAGTTTTTCTTTTATATCCATTTTCTAAACCAATTTGATATATTATATTTTTCTCTTTTATTTGATCATTTAAGTTCATTGGTATTTTGTGCATTCTATGTAGTAAATTATAAAGCGCTGCCATTTTTTGGTTGTATGGATGATTTGAATAATTAGTTATTATTTGATTTGTCTGTGGTGGTTTTCTATATATATATTATATTCAAATGATTCATTATTTCTAGTAATTGTAATATCTAAATAATTTAGTTTATTTTTTTATTCAAATTCATGAGTAAATTTTATATTTTCGTGTATATTATTTATACATTTTAATATTTTGACAATATTTAAACCATTATTATTTGATATGTATAATCCATCATCTACATATCTAAACCAGTGTCTATTTTGATCATATGTTTTAATAATCTTATCTATTTCAATGTCTATATTTTGTAAAAATATTTCCGATAATATGCTGGACATTGGAGAACCCATTGTTAATCCATCCTTTTGTTTATAAATTTTATTATTATATAAAAAATAATTTTGCTTTAATATTATTTTTAATGTATTTATTATTTCTCGTGTTAATGTGTTATCTTTTTCAAATGTATCTATATTATTTTTTTATTATTTCAAGTGTTTTCATTATAGGTATGTTATTATACATGTTAGTAACGTCAAATGATATTAATTTTGTATTATTATCAATTTTAATATCTTTTAATTTTTCAATAAGCTCAATAGAATTTTTTATATTATGAGTATTATTTAATTTTACCTTATCTTTAAGTAATAAAGTCAAATATTTTGAAATTTTATAAGAAGGAGCAGTTGTAAAATTAACTAAAGGTCTAATTGGTTTATCTTATTTGTGCAATTTAATTAGTCCATTTAATCTTGGAATTTTAGGATTCTCATTTATGTAATTATTCGTATATTTTTGATTAAATAATTTAGATGATGTTTTTATTATATTTTTTATTTCATTTTGCTATTTGTCTGTGGGATCTTTATTTATTTGTGTATATTGGTTTTTAGATATATAATTTTCAATTTTATTTACATGTTCTTGTTTATCAATAATAACTACAACATTACCTTTATCAGCCTTTGTCATAATAAGATCATTAGTTTGTACTTTTTGTTTAATTTGATTAATTTGTGAGTATTGTTTTATGTGTGTATGATTAGTTTTGTTATTTTTAATTAACTTTATTATTTCTTCCTCTACTTTTAATTTATTGATCGCCAATTCAGTATCTGTTATTAGTGTATCAATATTTCTTTTCATATCTTTTTTAAGGTTGATTTTATTATTGTTTTCTAAAATTTTTATTTTATTTTGGCTGAATTTTGTATTTGTTAAATTAACAAAATTGGAGTGAAACTTATGATGTTGTATGATTACTTTATTATTTTTATCTTTGTTCATTTTTAATATATCTAGTTTTTTGGTTAGAGTGTTCATTTTTCTTTGTCTATATTTAAACAAAAAGATATTAATTTTATTAAATTTTTTTCCCATTTTGTTTTATCCATACAAAATGCTACTTTTAAATGTAATTTATAAATTTCAAAAGTTATTCCATTTTGCTTTTTATATGAAAATTTTATTTCATTTCTAACCCACAGAACTTCTGCTTGTTTACATGTTTTTTGTGCTACATTACTTTTATTTTTAATATTAATTCGTGCATATTTAGGAACAATATTATTAATAATACATTGTTTGTTAAAAAATATATTACAATTAGTTTGCATTAATTGGATTTTATGTTTCTGATATAAATTTAAATCTTTTGTTAAAGATGGATTACTATTAGTACTTTTTAATTAGTTTTGCTCATTGTTATATATTGCTATAACTCCTTTATAATACTGATATGAGGTTGAACTCCCGTTTATATTAGGTCACGAATTACAATCAGGATATGAAACTGGTCAATTAAACATCAGGTAATTTTATTTACTTTACATATAAATATTTATATAAAATATATAAATATATTTAACCCTACAACTGAGAGCACAGCATCCCTACAGCGATAGATTTGATTCAGTCCTTGCACAACATGTATATTTAAAAATTGTTAAAACTGCATAGATTTCCCAAAAAATTGGGAAAAGAACTCTATAATAAATTAGGACTATTACCTATGCTCCAGTAAAGTTATCCTTGAGCATAGAAACCATAACTCAATATCAAGGATATATCAAAACTAAACATTATACAAAAAAAAACTGTCATCTTGAAAACCAAATGGACCGACCCAAGCTAGTCCATGAAAACAATGAAGATCGATCAATGTTACTTGAAACAGTACTTGAATCCTACTTAAGTACAACTGAACTAATTATTGGAAATCATACTTTTTAAATTGAATTCTTAAAACCAACAAAGTAGATTCAGAGAACGGGCACATTAACTAAATTTATAATTAAAGTTATCAAACAGTAACAGATATATGCATTAATTATATGTTGTTGGTTGAGATTTAAACTCAAGACTATACAATGGGGTATATGTATGTTCACCGTCACACATCGACTGAGTGTACAGTTTTCTAAAATTGCCTTTGAAAGGTTTATTAACTGACACGTCTAGAGGCTAAAGTATGGATGTTTATCTGCCTGGAATGACTGCCGAATCAGTTTTAGTATCTGCCACTTTTTCCTTTACGGTTTCAGTTAAATGGGTTTTGAACTATCCAGGACTAATAAAACTTTTTGTCTTTAACAAAGCACCTGGCCTTCGATTCCATACTATTTTAATCCAGTCTAAGACTAACTTTTCCTCCATTTACTTTTTCTCCTGTGCACAAACAATAACACCTTGTGGAAGCTTTTCCTTGGGTAAAGTTTTCCGTTTAAGAACAACATATGGAGGTAGCTTGTGTCCATCAACAGTAATTGAAAGCATAACTGTACATCGTTACTTCTCGCATCTGTTGATCTGATGGGTACCGACTTGACTCCCTTTCATTCAACTGAAGTAGCCATTGACATACACCAAAATATGGGACATTAATCAGAGTTTCCAATTTGAGACAATTCAAAAAATTCCTCGCCCTCATTTGTAAGATAAATCGATGATACTCAATAATTTTATTTTCATATTCATCAGATAAACGTTGAGCTAAAGTGGGGCTCCTTTGAATTGAAAAACCATGTCTACATGTTGTAAGACATAATTTTGCTTTATATTTTTTTTCACTCCCGGAGATTTGATTCCGGTAACTTATATCAAATTTGTGTGATTTGGCCCGACTGCCATTATTTTCTGAATGTTTTATTACTATTGAAATATTACTAAATTGAAAGACCATGTCTACGAAGAAACCTTACACACCAACCAAGACGCACGAAATTGTGTATTATCGATGTTAAGACATTCAACAATTCGCTTTGCTTGAATTTGTATCATTTCCATAGTCACCACGAAAGCTGCACCTCTCTTTCCTTGTATAAACCTGACTAGCTGTGTTTCTACATTTGGATACATCACTTTCTTGCCACAAAAAACCACCAATCACGAGTTGTAAGACGTAATTTTGCTCTGTTTTTTTCACTCCCGGACATTTGTTTCCGGTAACTTGCATCAAATTTGTGCGTTTTGGCCCGATTGCCATTATATTCTGAATGTTTTATTACTAAAAGTTAAAATTTTGCTGTATACGGTTAATGTTTTTCCACTTATTGTAAATAAATATCAGTTAACCGATAAACACTAGCTACCTACAGATCAAGCCGACTAGCAATTGCAAACTAAAGCCCTTTGTAAGAATTATAGAGCAGCCAAAAAAATGAATGCTTCAAGTGGGGATTTCCCAGAAGCAAGAACTGTTACTGTGAGGTAAACCCCATATGTCTGGGGTTTTGTCATTACAATTATGCCTATTCGTGTATAACGCGCACCCTTTTTTTGTAAAATGAAAAATATGCCCGTTATACATGAGTGAATACGATAATTTTAACTTAATAAATTTGTAGTGTCATTAAAGTTCAATTGAATAAGTTATGAGTGAGTCTTTTTATTATGTCAAAAACATTTAATAACTTAATATAATCAGTAAAAATACAGATTTGGTGCCTAACAAACTAATTTATTATTAATATTAATACACTAGATCAATTATTAATTAACATGGGAATTATGAAACAATTATTCTAAATTGACTTTAAGTTTTTAATAAGTTTATACTTGCTGTGTACTACCCAATATGAAATAATGTGGTTCCTAGTAAACCCCTAGTATATTAAAACAATCTACTATTACTACCTAAACTCATTACTATTTATTAGGAATATTCTGTGGTTGAATTTAGTGATAAATACACAAAAACCTCTTAACCACAAACTTTCTTTATTTTACCCTTATGTACATTTCAGTTACCAAGTAACCATCCCTCAGAGGGACAACATACAAAGACAGTCTTTGGACTTTAGGACAGTTAGGAGGTTTTTGTGTATTTATTACCTAAACTCATACTTCAGTATACACACACACACACATATATATATATATATATATATATATATATATATATATATATATATATAAATATCGCAATATGTATTCTTGTGTATTAATAAAGAACATAAGTCAAAATACAAATACAAGAATTATAATTGAATTTACAATTCAAAGCTTTTCGTTGGCTAACAGTACCAACATCATCAGGAATATTAAACAATTAAAATTAACATCAAATGTACATGCATCCACATATACATATACACTGTAGCGACTCAAAATTCCTAGTCCCAATATTTGGACCTTCCTTTAAATTCGAGCTTTTTCTATTTGATCCTATTATATCTAATTTTAAAAAAATGATGAATCGGGCTTCTAAGAAATATTTATAACTATACAGTATGCAATGGAAATGAGTCAGGCTTCCAAGAAATGTTCAAATCAATACCAAAAGCAAAAGAAATGAGTTGGGCTTCATATCCATACCGCATGCAAAGGAAATGAGTTGGGGTTTCAAAAAATGTTTATATCAATATAGTATGCAAAGGAAACAAGTCAGGCTTCAAGAAATGTTCATATCAATACCATATGCAAAGGAAATGAGTTAGGCTTTCAAGAAATGTTTATATAAGTATCAATTTCGTATGCAAAGGAAATGAGCCGGGCTTCCAAGAAATCTTTATAGCCATATGGTATGAAAAGGAAATGAGTCGGGCTTCCAAGAAATGTTCATATCAATACTGTATGCAAAGGAAATTAGTCAGGCTTTCAAGAAATGTTCGTATAAAATTTTATAAATTTATTTTGTACATTCTTAGTTATAGTATTAAGGCTTCATTAAAACTCCAATTTTTAATAAGCCTCAGAACGTATTTCCGTGTAATCCGAGGGGGGCTTTGGTCCCATTTACCTCGAATTATCAAGACTCTACTGTATATGTATTATGTATAAATTTTTTTTCAAATATAACAGTTATGTAGTAAATTATGTAACCTTTTGTAAAATTGTTTCAATAAATGCAGTTGATTTGCGAGTCAGGTACAACTATTTATTTAAACAGGCAATGTTTCAATAACGGCCACTTTATTATCATCAGGCCTACAATACATAAGTACACAGTTACAATTACCAGTACTATTAACAACAGTTCACAAATAAACAAAGCTACAGTGAAAATTTTTAGAACCACAAAAATGAGTAACGTCAAATTAAAAAAAACAACATTATTAACATAATTACAACCTATTACACATTTCGCTGTAACAAAAACATGAAATAATTATAACCTCTACTACAGTTACAATCACAAGTCAGCAATAAAAACATTTAGACTGCAGACATACAGAAGGCAACTGGTGAGAGCAACACAACACAAACTTGAGTTTTTCACAGCATATAGAGTTGAATGCACATATTCATAGTGAAGTGATAGCAACGCGACTACCGAGTGATACAGAAACTAGAGTTGCTCCGGTCACAACATGGTGTAAACTCGTTGCTCAGTTGCCAGCAGTATTTGTTGTGTTGTGTATGCATTTCTCAAGAGTGTTCCTGTATTTAAATAATTATTTTAATTTGTATTTTTTGTGTTTCTCTATCTTTGAATAGTCTTTTATTATACTAGTATAGTATGTCAAAATAACAAAATATTGCTGGTTCTGGTCATGATTTGTGTATCCAACAACTTCAAGACGATACGAATAATTACCAACAATTTTTTGAAAATATATAAAATCGGCATTTGAACTATAAAATTTCATTTGTTTCAAAACTATTTTTTATTTCATTATAATGTAATGTTATTTTAGGTTTTGCAGTTATTTTAAAAAGAAATACATAAATAAGCAATTAACATTAGCTGAGTGTTATTGTAAATATTTCTCCAGCTGAAATTTATTTTTTTATTTTTCTCACCAATTATTTGTTTTTTTTCTTGATGTTCTAAAATACATTACTTAGAAGATAGTTGTAATTGCTAATGCTCATATAATAATAATTTTAAAAATTGTCTGGGTAATTTCTTGAATTTTGCACAGCAATATACTGACTTTGTCTTGCATGAATAACGCTATAGGGGTGTACGATGAATTCTTTTTTTTGTAGTTTCTTCCTTAATATATAGACAAGGACGCCATCCTCCTCTGACGACAATATAGCTGACAACTAAACTAGCAACTTTATATGAACGATTTTGTAAACCGACTAGCAACTTTTCTAATAGCAACTCAAATTTATGATGCATTGCTATCACCAGCCTTCTGTATTTCTGCAGCCTTACAGTTAGAAAATATCAAAATTAAATCAAATTTACAATGCAAATAAATAAACTAACTGTGATTATATATTTTTAATAAATGATGTATATAACAAATGCCAATTATTTAATGTCCTCCATAATATTAATATCACTTTTCTATAATTTAATATGGATCACCTGTGTGGAAAAATACGTAGTTGCCAATTACTTTCATAGTCCAAAACATTGGGATTTTAAAAATCAAAACTATGATTAAACTCAACGATATACTACAATATGGCAGACATAAGGGGTACACCAAAAGTTTTACTCTTTTTTTCATGCTCACTCATAAGGTGACTCTTCTATAAATAAATAGTTGTACCTGATTTGCAAATCAGCACCATAAATTTAAACAATCTCTGCAATATTAAACAATAATGATTAATACTTTTTTAAAATCATTTCTTAAAAAATATTAATGTGTAAATGTACAAGGTGTGAATTTTCCAAAATTGGTCTAAATATCGCCCATTGATTTACTCTAATAAAATAACTATACAAACATCGCTTACTAAACATTTTTTTAAAAATTATTTATAAATACATAATACAAAACTTACCTTAGTTTTTACAATGTCTTCTTTAGATTTACTTATTTGATATTCTATTCTCTTTTTTTCAGCCAACAATTGCTGCACACGAATTCTATCCCCTATGTCAGTTTTCAACGTTGTTTGTGTACTGTCGGGTTCACATCCACTATGTTCACTTGTTGATGTTGAAACTTGAGTAACTGAAATTTCACTGAGAGTTTGTTGGTTATTTTTACTAGTAGACAAAAGTTTATTTAGGGATTTGTTTTCATCAGACACTCTAAGCTCTTCAAAAGAGTCATTTATTACAACAATACTATCATCATTTGATTCACTTTTATTTAAAACTTCAGGATTTATTGCACTAATTTGTGTTTCTGTTATATTAATATTTTGTTGTTTTGACTTCCCTATTTCTTTTACATCTGTTTCTGATAGATTAATTGCTTCAAATGATTTTTCTATTTCTAAATTCAGTTCAGGTTCTGGGGATGAACTCTCTTTTGAAGATTTCACTGGAGTAACTGACAGCGAATCAGATTCTGAATCACTTCTAATTACTGCATGCCCTTTTTTCTTTCTTACTGTTCTTGTAACCTCACTATCATCTAAAGCACCTTCTACGTCAGAATCAATTAAACCTAGTGATTTTAAGTCAAAATTTTGTCCAAGTATTTGTGAACTTTCAATTACATCTTCATCTGAATCTGTATCAAGTTCCAACTTCTTCCCTCCTATTTTTTTCTTACCTGACCTCCAGGTAACATCTGACTCGAACGATTCATTGCCTGTTAAAATACCAATACAAATTAAAATTGTTTGTTAACATGAAAAGATAAACTGTAAATATTCAACAATAACATCATCTTTGGTTATATAATGTATCAATGTAAGTTAATTTTATAATGTATGAACACTGTTTGAGGTGTTGTAAAACCTGAAAATGGCAGTTAAAATATAGTTAAGCTAGAATATGTTATTATATAAAAATATAACCAATATTGCCTAGAAGACATAAGGTATTTTGTGATTGGATGCAATTAGCCCCAATGTGCCACATGATTTTGACCGGAGTGGTGCATCGCTCCTCATAACTTTTAAAAGTAAAATAAGATTATATTCATGTTGTAACGTGGGTGTGTGTTCAGATTGTCTATACATATGAATGACAAACTTACCTTAGAATTGTTTCGGTCTGTAATCTTAAAATAAACTATAAAATACTAAAATAATTCTATATTTCGCAAACACTGTGGCCTTCATTGACCAGAAAAAGAAACTGAGTTTTTACTTTTGTTATAAAAATTTTTTTATTACATTTTTTTACAGTTCTCTTTATTATTTATAAATTTTTGCTCAATGGGGCTAGAGGGTTGGTTTCTTAGAGGTTTGACTCAAGTCATGGCCTTGTGAGTTAGTAGTTTTAATGTTTGCCATTTTCTACTAGCATAAATGTATATGCTACTGTTGTGTAGCATAAAAGTATAAATGACAATCATGAAAAAAAATTTTATACAGCCAAATATTTTTTTCTAGTGGGCAATACGAAATTAGGTAAACTTGGTACTGTACGAAAGTCAATTACTGTGCAGTAGTGCAGAATTACAGCAAATCAATGTGCCTATACTGCTCAAACATTAAAACTGTAAATACATACTAAAAACATAAAAACAAATACATCCTTTGCAGGGTATAAAAATACCTAGTTCATAAAACTATGTTTTAAGACGAAAACTAAGTTTTATAAATTTCTAGAAGCAAATTCAGAAATATAACCCCTAACTTAGGCTAAGACTAAACACAGATACGTGTTTCAACTCTTTTATATATATATATATATATATATATATATATATTCTTGATATTTAACGTTATCCATTGTTTTTCCGTTGCACTGACTTTATGAAGTTAATATATTACTATGTAAGTAATTTAATCCACCATTAAGTGCAATAATTTTACCTTGAGTGATGAGGCGCCTTTCGGTCAATTGACCATTGTCGAATCATGATGTTTTTCTGTTGTAGATGTTCGGTCTGTGAAGTTGGTGTTTGTTGACGTTACGCGCACTTTTTCTTGATCTGTGTGTATGATATTTCTATATAGTATGTCTTCTGTATATGTTGTTTGTAGATTCATTAAATTGTTGTGTAAGTTTTTATAAATGTGGTATTTTTCTAGTCAGTTTAGTTCTATTGGGTTGTTATTTATTTCAAGTATGGTTAGGTTTTTATCGTAATTTGTTATTTCGTGTTTATGGGATATTAGGTGTGCTGACTTCATATATATGTATATATATTTATATAATATATATTTTAAAACAACATAGGCTATTCAAATACAAGAATATTTATTAATTTATATTCAAAGCTTTTTGTTGGTAAACAGTACCAACATCATCAGGAATCATTCCTGATGATGTTGGTACTGTTTACAAACAAAAAGCTTTGAATATAAATTAATAAATATTCTTGTATTTTAATAACCTATGTTGTTTTAAATTATTAAACAAGAAAACGTATCTTATATATATATATATATATCGCAATATGTATTCTTGTGTATTAATAAAGAACTAACTCAAAACACAAATACAAGAATAATACAAGAATAATTCTTGTATTTGTATTTTGACTTAGTTCTTTATATATATATATATATATATATATATATATATATATATATATATATATTAAATACGTTTTCTTGTTTAATAATTTAAAACAACACAGGTTATTCAAATACAAGAATATTTATTATTTTAAATCCAAAGCTTTTCCTTGGCAAACAGTACCAACATCATCAGGAATGAAAATTACAATAATGTAAGCTATAGGCCTAAAACATATGTTTATTTAGAAATAGAATTGTTGCTAAATTTATACAAATTGCCAAATTTATTTTGTTGCTGTAACATTATAGACATTGAATATAGTATCAAATTTAGAATGTAATTGTATTTGTTCTTTTATTAATTTGTTATTATTATTGTGTTTATATATTTCGAATGCTTCATATATATTCATTCTTAATCCCTTATTAATTTCTTTTATAAGTCTCATATTTTCTATATTTGGAAATTGGTGCTTATTATTAATACAATGATTTGCGAAATTTGATTTATATATTTCTGGATTAATGTAGGCATTTAAATGTTCTTTATATCTTTCTTTTAATTTTTTCTTTGTTTGACCTATATAAGCTTTATTATAATTTTTGCATTCTAATTTATAAACACCTCCTTTTTCATGCATATTAATTGTTTTATTATTGTTATTTATTATGTTTATTATTTTGTTATTAGTTTTGTATGCAATTTTGATATTTGTATTTCTAAATAATTTGGTGATATTTTTTATTTCATGGCCTATAAATAAAAATGAAGTCCATGTTGTATTATTATTATTATTGCAAATTAAATTATTATTTTGTTTATTAAAAATATTATAATTAAGTTTGTCAACAGTTTTCTTTTTATAACCGTTTTCTAATACAATTTGATAAATTATGTTTTTTTCTTTTATTTTATTTTCTTCATTCATGGGTATTTTATGCATTCTATATAATAAGTTATATAAAGAAGCCATTTTTTGATTATATGGATGATTAGATTTATTTGGTATAATTTGGTTTGTCAAAGTTGGTTTACGGTATATCATATATTCAAATTTTTCATTTTTTCTTATTATTGTTAAATCTAGAAAATTTATTTTGTTATTTGTTTCAATTTCATAAGTAAATTTGATTTTATTATTAATTTTATTTATTTTATCCAAAATATTTGTTAAATTTATATTATTATTGTTTGATATATACATTCCATCATCTACATAGCGAACCCAATAACCATTTTTATCATATATTTTTATAATTTCATTTATTTTATTATCTAATTGTTGTAAAAATATTTCAGATAATATATTTGATAATGGCGAGCCCATAGCAAGACCATCATCTTGTTTATAAATTTTGTCATTATATGAAAAATAATTTTGATTTAATATTATTTTGAGTGTATTTAAAATTTCTAATGTTAATTTTTTATCTTTCTCGTGTTCCAATTTAGATTGAATGAAGAAAATAAAATAAAAGAAAAAAACATAATTTATCAAATTGCATTAGAAAACGGTTATAAAAAGAAAACTGTTGACAAACTTAATTATAATATTTTTAATAAACAAAATAATAATTTAATTTGCAATAATAATAATAATACAATATGGACTTCATTTTTATTTATAGGCCATGAAATAAAAAATATCACCAAATTATTTAGAAATACAAATATCAAAATTGCATACAAAACTAATAAAAAATAATAAACATAATAAATAACAATAATAAAACAATTAATATGCATGAAAAAGGAGGTGTTTATAAATTAGAATGCAAAAATTGTAATAAAGCTTATATAGGTCAAACAAAGAAAAAATTAAAAGAAAGATATAAAGAACATTTAAATGCTTACATTAATCCAGAAATATATAAATCAAATTTCGCAAATCATTGTATTAATAATAAGCACCAATTTCCAAATATAGAAAATATGAGACTTATAAAAGAAATTAATAAGGGATTAAGAATGAATATATATGAAGCATTCGAAATATATAAACACAATAATAATAACAAATTAATAAAAGAACAAATACAATTACATTCTAAATTTGATACTATATTCAATGTCTATAATGTTACAGCAACAAAATAAATTTGGCAATTTGTATAAATTTAGAAACAATTCTATTTCTAAATAAACATATGTTTTAGGCCTATAGCTTACATTATTGTAATTTTCATTCCTGATGATGTTGGTACTGTTTGCCAACTAAAAGCTTTGGATTTAAAATAATAAATATTCTTGTATTTGAATAACCTGTGTTGGTTTAAAATATATATATATATATATATATATATATAATTAATAAATTAAAAATATTCCAAAAACAAGAATTCTTTTAATGAATATATTTATTCAAAGCTTTTCGCCGATAAAATAGTACCAGCATCTTCAGGAAAATAATTATCTAATAAAATATTTTTATAAAATTCCAAAATTTTAAAAATCAAAAAATTCACCAGTGATTTGACAATGGTCAAATGATCAAAAGGTGCCTCATCACACAAGGTAAAATTATTGCACTTAGTGGTGGATAAAAGTATTTAAAATAGTAATATTAACTTCATATATATATATATATATATATATATATATATATATATATATATATATATATACATATATATATATATATAGATTTTTTGGACTAGGAGACTGACAGACTTACCTTGGTAAGAGTCCACTCTGTAGTCTTGAAATAGAAACACATAAAAGCACTTAAACAATGATATATTTCAACCACACAGTGGTCTTTGTCAATCGAAGAGAAAACACAAAAAGAAATATGAGAGAATGAAATAAAATAATTGTAATCACAGATTGTGTAGAGTAGAAATCAGATGTCACAGATGCACAGATTAAAGATATATATATATTGTTTCCATGAACATATGAGTGATTATAGTTTATATAAGTCTGTCAGGGGAAAAGAGATAAGGCTATTTGGAACAAAAAAAAAAAAAAAAAAAAAAAAAAAAAAAAAAAAAAAAATGAATGGACTTATCTGATGTTGAAGTTAGGGGATTCTCTGGACTTGGTATACCACTGGTATGATAGTTCCCACCTTCTCAGTTCTGAGGGATTGCAATCAGGGGGGAGTGATTTAATTATTTTTGTGGTATAGCAGTCAATTTCAAGACTACAGAGTGGACTCTTACCAAGGTAAGTCTGTCAGTCTCCTAGTCCAAAAAATCTAAATAATCTTTACCAACCAAAACTAACCTAAATATATATATATATATATATATACAGTAAACTCCCGATTATCCGTGGAATAGGGTGGCCCGGCAATGCCGGATAACGAATTCCCCGGATAATCCGCTATGAACAAAGAATACGCAAAACTATCGATAATCGATTATTATACCATAAGTTACACAAATAATGAACCCGGTTAATGCAATTCACAAATATTCTTCACAGGACAAAATAAATACAGAAAATAATTTAAAATGTTGAATACTTGCACTTTTTAACAAAAAAATCTCACTTTCGTCTCTTTTTTTGTGAGCATTGATTTAGCTTTAATGTGCGATCTAAGTTCCTTAAGAACCTTTTTGTCGCACAGTGAAGAGTCGTCTTGCTCTAATTATTGTGTCCGTTGTTTTCATCTCAAAAATTTTATTACTGCCATATACAGGTTTATTTGGGACATTAAAACAGTGTATTACACATTAAATGTTGTTTTATTTATCGGTTTACAACAAAAAAAAAGGAAATTTACATCAAATATCAACTAATACAAATGATAAAATACTGCATGACAAAAAATAAAATTGAATAAAAAAGACAGAGAAATAAAAATAACGCATAATAATTCAAACTACCTACTACTTATTTTAGTATAATAACAACTCAACGTTCAACTCCGAATGTTTGTTTCTACTTGTTTGACAAAGCCATAAAGATCGATAATGTATATGACAGACATGGATAATGCGTATGTCACGTCCTAGACTATTTATAGCCGAGATTAGCTGACATTTGTTTACAATCTTATGATACAGGTTTGCGGACGTCCAAGCATTTTATCATTGTCTCTTATATACAGTAGTCTGTTCCCAACTCGAGTTGGTTCATTCAGTCCAACAGGACAGTTATCGTTTATCCTTGCATTATTTGAGATAGCTTAGTTTATTCTTATGATCGTTGTTTTTACCGGATATTGTGCCGTGTTGAGTGGTTAAAAAAACATTAATGAATCTGATTGGAATAAAAATTGGATATTTGTAAAACAATGGCAGACCCCGTATAATCCGCCCACGGATAATCGGGAGTTCACTGTATATATATATATATATATATATATATATATATATATATATATATATATAGGTTAGTTTTGGTTGGTAAAGGATTTTTTTAAATTTCATTCTCTCATATTTCTTTTTGTGTTTTCTCTTTGATTGACAAAGACCACTGTGTGGTTGAAATATATTGGTTAAGTGCTTTTATGTGTTTCTATTTCAAGACTACAGAGTGGACTCTTACCAAGGTAAGTCTGTCAGTCTCCTAGTCCAAAAATCTATACACACACACACACACACACACACACACACACACACACACACACATATATATATATATATATATATATATATATATGAAGTTAATATATTACTATTGTAAGTAATTTTATCCACCATTAAGTGCAATGATTTTACCTTATGTAATGAGGCACCTTTCGGTCACTTCTTCGGAAGTGACCGAAAGGTGCCTCATCACACAAGGTAAAATCATTGCACTTAATGGTGGATAAAATTACTTACAATAGTAAAGACCACTGTGTGGTTGAAATATATCATTGTTTAAGTGCTTTTATGTGTTTCTATTTCAAGACTACAGTGTGGACTCTTACCAAGGTAAGTCTGTCAGTCTCCTAGTCCAAAAAATCTAAATATATATATATATATATATATATATATATATATATATATATATATATATATATATATATACATATACATAGATAGATTTTATAAAAATCTTTTATTTCATTCTCTCATATTTCTTTTTGTGTTTTCTCTTCGATTGACAAAGACCACTGTGTGGTTGAAATATATCATTGTTTAAGTGCTTTTATGTGTTTCTATCTCAAGACTACAGTGTGGACTCTTACCAAGGTAAGTCTGTCAGTCTCCTAGTCCAAAAAATCTAAATAATCTTTACCAACCAAAACTAACCTAAATATATATATATATATATATATATCATATACTCTCTATATATACATGGAACTTCAAAAAGAAACCATTTGATGATTCACACAGTCACCACACTTTTATGCCCCACATAGATGAGTTTGTTATGGAGATATTGATTACAAAACAGCCTACCCTTAAACGTTATCATTGTCTCATCAACACTTATTGCCTTTCCTGGGTTATAATTTTTCAAATATGTTAATGATACTATATCATTTAATGGCCTTATTTTATGCTGTCCCTGAAATAAATTATTTTATCAGGTAATAGACTTCATAAAGTAAATACTATAATACATATACAAATCGAGCATAAAGTATTAAAACACAGTGTGTGGAACTGCAAAACACTTGAACAAACAACGCACAAGGGACATAAACAAAGCTTCAAGTCATATTAGAAACATGTAACAGATTGAAGTTAAAAACACATGCAAGATTGCAGCACAAACAGAGTTGAAATAATAATCTTTTCCAACACATAGGACTATAATCGTTTTACTAAGCAAGTGGAAACATTATTCTGACAAATGAACTATAGTCGATTAACCCAGTCAGTGGTAATACCCTGCGAAAAGGTTAAACCATTATTTTTAACTTCTGGCAGATAACTTGGTTGGCTTATATACTTTATTATTATATTTGAAAAAAAAAATTTGAATATTTGGTCGACTATTACTTATGTTAATAAGAAATACAGGGTTAAGCATTATAAATATAACTATATGAAGCAACTGTGGCGTAATGTTTATTTATTTAAAAATTAAGCATTATAACTTCTTTTTTTTTTAATTGCTCGCCAGTCAGTCAGTTGATGTCATAGCGAAGCGCTAGTGGTCCTGTTCAAGACACGGAGGGATAAAGTTTTGTCCTAACAAGATCAGTCGCCACCATATGTTGGAACAGTGAATAGTGTATTTTATCATTGAGGCTTACTTACTAAGGGAATGTTCTGTGATTGCAACCCAGCGAGCATGCCGAAATGCTTTAATATAGCCCTATTACCCCTTGTCCCGAATCGGAAATCAATTGTTATTTGGGTCACTAAGTCCAGACAAACTTCAAGATGTGTGACAAGATGAAGAACTGGAGTCCCACAGCTCATTAAATCACCTGAGAACGTCGAGGCAGTGAGAGCTTCAGTGGTGCAATCACCTTAGAGTTCTGCGTGCAAACATGCATCTCTCCTTGGAGTTTCTGATCCTTCAGAGAATTCTTCATGATGACCTTCATTTACATTCTTACTAGATGATGACTGTGCAGGAACTTCCTGCGTGTGACTTCAATCCTTGGCGGCGTGTGTCAGGATTTTCTCAAAGTTGTTTCTGAGGACATTATTGGTTTTTTAAAAGTTTTAGTGACGAAGCCCATTTTCATTTGTGTTGATCATTTAATTTGTGTCAGAAAAAACATGCATTTCTGGGCTGACACTAATCCTCGAGAATTGCTTCAAAGGCCTTTGCATTCACCTAAAGTCATAGTGTAGTGTGTAATTTTCTCAGTAATTATCAGTTTACCAAGTGTACAGAGAATGAGGGACATCACCTATCACATTTAATCTTAAAAACTAAGTAAAACAAATTTTTAAGTATATGCCTATATTATAAGAAACAAAAATTTTCTGATTCATACAATGGGTTTTATTAAGTTTTAAGAAAAGGAAATTATTCTGCTGCGCCCTTTAATATAAGATATTAACTAATATGGCTATTCAATTCTAACATGAAATTACAATCAATTTAAAACTCACTTTCAATTTTAGTTGATGACTTAAGATTTCTCATCTCGTCATATATCTTGTATTCTGCATTTTCTGACTCTTCATCACTGTCCTCAACAACAATTCCATCTTGACTATATTCGTTTTTTTCTTGTGTAGATAAGCTGGTATTAGAATCTTCTTCATCAGATCCTTTGTTATCAGATCGCCAGTTAGTAAAATATTTATCCATTTCAATACTGAAAAATAAATTATTTTAAATTTTTAACATCCTATTTTTTAAGATAAGAATGGAAAGGAGTAAGTTATTCATTTAATTTTCTGATAATGAAAAAGATTCTTTATAATTTAACAATGAAGATACTTATTAATGAAAACAAAATATATCCGATTGGTAAAACTTAAATTGTGTAAAATATAGGTATAAAAATTCATTCTTAAAATATAATTACGCTGTTATCAAACTGGACTAATATTCAATAAAGATGTGTAAAAAGCACAACAGCCTTTCAAACAAAAAGCATTTACTTCATATATTTTAGTAATTTTCGGAATATGATTGTCACTACTATTCGATAAATCACATTACCTAGATATGGTGGACTAACCCAAACACAAAATGATATTAATTATTTAGTGTAATTTTCAGATTAACTTTGACATTAGCCTTGTCCATGTGAATATTGTTGAGCATTACAAAATTTCGCTAGCACATTAATAAATCTATTTATTTAGAAATATTACAAAATGGAAAGTGCACTAATTCATGTAAGACATACTTCATTTATTTACTGAATAAAATAAATAATTCAGTAAGAAATAACTTGGTTTTTTACCAGGTAAAAAATATAAATTGTGACAAACAAATTTATTTGTGAATTAATTGGCCTCTTGTTTAGTTGTCTTTTGATTTCCGATACAGATTAAAACTGTTTATTGCTAATGTCTTTTGTTATGATGTTTATTAAAACCTACAAGTTCAAGAAAGTTTTGTTAGTGTATCTTATCTTATCTATCAACAAGTTAACTTTTTTATTATATCTAATATTTAATTTAATATATATGGCATTTTCGAAATTGATGAAAATAAATAATATTGTACTCAAAATTTTAACATCTGATGTAGAAAGTCTATAAGGCATATGAGGAAATAATAAAACTTGTTCATAACACCAAAATTGAACATTTTGAAAAAAGAAAAATTAACTTCACGTTTTCAACATTTTTTTCAGATATACTCACATAATAAGGATTTATAACATTATTTCAGTGTCCCAAAAATACTATCTAGAATCATATAGTAAATAGGTAATTATTCCGTTTAGCCACATAAGCCATTACTGATAAAATATTTTACTGGCCGATGAAGAAACCCATAATGAATAAAAAAAATACAAAAAACTTCCGCTCACATCCCAACAATTGAAAAAAAGATTATTAAGAGGTATTAAAATATACCTCTTAAATATCCAGTTATGATAGATTCGGTTGAAATTTTATATATTACTACATATCTATGAAGTATCCAGTTAGTATAGATTTGGTTGTAATTTTATACAACATAACTATTTACATAAATTAAAATATAAGGTATTTATTTACCATGCCCATGTGTATGATTTTAGCAAAAAAAATTATACCGGCCAACGCAGAACGTCATACAAGATAAGAAAAAAATTATTACAATTCTCGCTCATGCCCCAAAAATGAATCATTTTGGAAAATTTGTAATTGCCCTATACGTGGTGCTAATAGTGCCAGTAAAAATGCATATTGTCTACCCTCATTATAATGCTTATAAAACGAATCAAAAACACGTTCTGAAGTTATATTGGTAATTATTGTCTATTACCACGTAAGGTTCACTTTATATACCTATGATCCAATCAGGAAAGATTTGGTAATAATTTTATCTGTTTAACCAAATGTACACATGTAATCTATAATAGAAATCTCGAGACGTCACTTGGCAAAAAGTATTACTCCAGGGAAGGAGACATCTAATTAGGTAATGTTGTATAAAATTACAACCAAATCTATCATGAATGGACACTTTACAGGTATATTTTAATATAGGTATATAGTAATTTATAAAATTACAACCAAATCTATCATAACTGGAGACTTTATAGCTATATTTAAATATATGTATACGTAGTGTGGCACGCTGTTGAAACACATACGTAGTACTTCCAACTACTCCGCACTGAATTTTTTACCAAACTTTAATTTGATAAATGGTATTTATTTCCCTGAGCAAGAATTTTCGTTTTTTTCGTATCCCTGATGACTTTCTGTGTTGGCCGGTATAAGTTTTTTGTGGATATCGTACCTTTTCGTGCTTTTGAACAATAATCCAAAATATGGTGTGGGGCCGCCGTAATAAATTTCAACCATTCTTTTTAACACTTATATACTTTTTTCTCAGATGAGAAATGTACATCTTTACCTTTATTTCAATAGCATTATTTCCTATTAATTTCACAAATACCATACTACGTATACAAAATACCTGTTAATTAAAATACTGGGGTCTTTAAGAAATTAACTTTTTTAATATTACTTTTCGAAATAATACATACACATTAGATTAAAACGATTCATCAAAAAGATGCTCAATTAACACAACATATGGCCTGACAAACGTATGTTGTAACAAAATTATTTATTTGCATTTGTTGATTCCATCCTCACGTGAGCTACTAGTTTTCCCTAAAACACTTGTAAATATTTTACCGTAACTTGAGTTACGGTCCAAGTTGACAATGGGACACATCTCCCGAAACGGCCATCCTCAACAAATATAAGCAAGTGCTACTATAGGCAAGTTTAATAAATATTTACGTCTTTATTTTTACTTACCACAGTGACAGAAACTTAGATTTCGTTTTGTTTGAGTAATTGTTGGTGAAATATCTGATAGCTATTTAACTTAGTAACTAATCAACGTTGTGGGTAAAACTATCACACAAATACTTATTAGTAATTCTTAAACTAGCCTGTTAGTTACTTTAATGTTAGTAACCTGTTAATTTATACAAATATCTTGGTCTACCATAAACTCCGTTTATTATAGAAATATACAATATTTATACGTTTCACTACTCACTTTCAATATTCATAAAACTAACCTAACGTTGTAATTACTGTATTCTAGAACTCTTCTTTCAAATATTTGAAGTTTTAAACCGGTAAAATCCCACGAGGCCTGTGAGAACTTGTAGATTGGAATCACACAGATTGCAATTTATAGTTCCATTAAAAACCTGTTCAAACATAATTCAACAAGAATAAAAGAAAATACAGTATAAATAATTATAGAACAAATAGTAATCTACTAAATATGACTAAAAAGTTACTGTATAATTGATAATACATTTTAAGGTAGGAATTAATTCGCGTGGGAATATATATATATATTTTAAAACAACAACATAATGTGTTGTTTTAAATTATTAAACAAGAAAACGTATTTTATATATATAGCTGTTGTTTTTGCAAATGCCACACGTACATATACATATCCTATATACATATACATATATATATATATATATATAATTAATAAATTAAAAATATTTCAAAAACAAGAATACTTTTAATGAATATATTTATTCTTATGATAGAATATATTCTAATGAATATATTTACATTTGTTGATTCCATCTTCACGTGAGCTACAAGTAATCACTTACACTTTTAAAAAATGTTTTAACTTGCCTATAGTAGTACTTACTTTGCTTGTTGAGGACGGCCGAAGGACACATCTCCCGAAACGGCTGTCCTCAACAAGCAAAGTAAGTGCTACTATAGGCAAGTTAAAACATTTTTTAAAAGTGTAAAAGAAAATATATATATATATATATATATATATATATATATATATATATACAAATTACACTTTTGCTATTACTTGGGACCAGACATTTGTTAACTAAAAGTTGTTAATTGTTAACTTATACTTAACCTTTAACAATTAACAACTTTTTATTAACAAATGTCTGGTCGCAAGTAATAGCAAAAATGTAATTTGTAATTTACAACCAGCTCGTCATGAACAGCAACAAGATTTCGATATACATATATATATATATATATATATATATATATAATTATGTATATGATAATAAACTTAAAAAATTATTGTCGAAAGTTTTAAAATTAAATACCTCTTTTTTAAATATTTTTTGTCAGTGTTCTCAACAATTTTTGTTTAAATCTTTGCATTGCAATTAGTACTACCTATTTATTTGGGTAAGCAATTAAGTTTAAATGTTTAACAATGTTTAAAAGTTATAAAACACTTGTAAATATTTACAAACTTGTCTATAGTAGCACTTACTTAAGTTTGTTGAGGACGGCAGTTTCGGGAGATATGTTCCATTGTCAACTCAGACCATAACTAATCTCAAGGTTTACGTAGGTTTGGATATTAGGGTGGGGTGGGATATTATGGTGGTGTGGGTGTATTTTGTGAGTATTAGGAGTTATGATGTCAAAACGTGTGTCAGTTGTAGTGTAATTGTGTATTGAGTATGTGTGTAGGGTGTTGTTTGAAGTGTCTGTATATTTCGTATTGTTCGGTTGTGTAGCTTTGGTTATTTCTGTGTTGTTTATGAAGAATTTGTAGGTTAGATGTTATGTCTATGTATTCGTGTTTTGTGGAGTTGAGATGATGGGCGAAGTTTGATTGGTAGTTAATGTTTGTTAGTGCTTTAATATGTTCTTGGTAACGTATGTAGAAGGACCTTCCTGTCTGGCCTATGTAAAAACTAGGGCATGAACTGCAAGTTAGTTTGTAAACTCCAGTGGCGTTATCCCAGTTTTTACATAGTACACTGTAAACTGAATTATCGATTATAAACTCAATTTATAGTAGCGGGAGTAACCTAGAATTTTGATTTTAAACATCTAGATAGAAATACCTTTAGTATTTATAAACAGTTATTTTGGTATTTTTAAATTAAAACATTTTCGCATTGTTTTATAACTAAGCTTAGAAGTAGAGAAAGTGGTAATTTTTTGACGTATTGACTGATGCGTTCTGAATCTTCAATTGATGGATTTAACCCGGAAGGGGTCGCGTCACGGTCTTTTCCACCAGGCCTTCACTGTTTTCTTAATAACTCGAACTGCCGATTTTTGCAAGCCTCCACCCCCTCAGTACCTTCAAATAGACTTGTCCGCTGTCGAATGCTGTGTTTGTATTTTTGTTATCACCTACGTGTGTCTTGATGCAGCAGCCTAGAGAAAAGCCAGTGTGGAAACCACCGTGCGTAACCCCTCGCATGGGCTAAAGTGAGACATAATTTTTAATTTCGCTTTTGTGTGATTGATCGTTTAGTGTGTTGAGTGTTATATTTATTGTGTTACTACGCAACATGAATCGAGCAGAGGAAGAAAGATCTGCCAGACTGTTAGCGTGGAAAGTGAAGAAAGGATTGAAAATCCTGGTAGTGTTCGAAGATAACTTTCTCGTGACTTCCCTACTGTTGAACTCGTTGAAGAACCGGATTCAGATGATGAACAACAAGATCATGTTGAAGTTCAAGAGGAGTCAGAGTAGTCAGGAGATGAAGAAGAATAACACATTCCAACGGAATTCATTGGTACAAAATATCGACCTGTAGCCTCAAACATTTTTGGGTTTAGAGGGAATTAAAAGTTATTGTCCATAATATAGTAGTTATTCTCATCTCATCCATGCATAATAATGATGAAATTGATTCCAAAGCTGGAGATAAAAATAAACTCTACATCCAAACATTTTACAATTCAACAAAAGGGGGAGTAGACGTTGTTGATTAGTATAAGGCGGGATATTCACCTGTACTACCAACCTAGGGCATCAATCGGATGAGGAACTGTAAGGAATTTAATTGCTATAACCCTCAAGGTGCGTAGACATATTGTATGTAACTTTTTGTTTAAAATCATAAATTTGTAGGGTTGCATTTCAACACTATAATTGTAATATTATGATAAATTTACTTAAACACTCGACACATTTTGTTTCAAAATTGGTACTTTTACATTACAGCTATCGTAAACATCCAGTACATTTTCTTATTCAGAAATTAGTTTTCTTTCAGAATATATTATTATACATAAGTCTTTGTAAAAGAGTTATGACAATTTAGCTAAAGTCTTATATTTCTTTCAAACAATAAATTTGTTAAATCTTAAAATACTATTTAAAATTAATTAGTACATTATTGCCACAATTACAACTAATAGAACTTGAGTAAATACATTATACTTAATTACGATACATGTATTTTTAGAAAAAAATATTGTTCAGTATATTTTTTTTTATTATTAAAATGACCCGGTCGAATCAACCGTGTGCAACCCCTCACGTTTTATTTTTCACGCGACCTCTGCCGGGTTAAGTGACCTCTCAAATATTTTCTATCTAAAAATATTCTTTTAAACACATCTGTAAATTATCTATATTAATAAGCGATATCTTCTTTCAAAAGGATTAGACATGTTTGGTTTATGTAAAAACTCAATAATGGCGTGTGACTTGCACGTCAATTACAAATGTAGTCATTATAGTCGACCTCAGTTATTTGCTTTTGATTACATTAAAAAAAGATAAACAGGCTTTAATTACATAGTCATACTACTATAAGTTTAGAATAAAAACGTAAGTATATTTGTACGCCTTTTAAACACAACTCAACATTATTTACAATGCACAGCTTTAATTTTAAATGTACGTAAATGTGGGTAAAAATGACCTTACACTTTTGCCTCAAATTAGGAACAATCATAGTGACACTTTGAATTAAGCTTTTTGTTCAACAAAACAAGAAAATCAGTGCTATAAAACATAACATCAATTCTTGAATCATCCAACAGGAAACCTGTTAATCCTGAACATTAAAAATCTTATTCAACGAATTTTGTAGTCCATTACGTTTGGCGAAGCATAGTTAATAACGTGTATAGTAGTTTATGACTATCCGAACTTTATTTTTTTGTAAATTTGTAAAAACTTACTGCAACGGAACGATCTTCATCAGTGTCTAAATTTTCCACTTTGAGTTGTTGGATTAGGTGACAACGATTTTAAAAGCAGGTTTTTAATATGTAGTGCAAAGAGTATATGTAATTTGTATTGGGTCTGTTCTTTAAATATGCTTGTATTCTGTGTGTTTGTAAATTTCATACCGTTCTAGTGTGTTGAGATGGGTCCTTTTTTGTTGATATGTAAGGTTTATAGGTTATGGTTAATGTCTGTGTATGTGTGCCCTGGTTCATTTAGGTGATGGCAAATGTTAAGTAGGTGTTGTGTTTGAGTGTATTTATGCGGTGGGTCTTTGTTCCTTTGTGGGAAACTGCGACCTGTTTGCCCAATGTAGAAATTGTTGCAAATCGTACAGTTTAATTAGTATATGTACAAATATGTAGAAAAGTTCAGTTCATGGATGTCCAACACACAGAGAGCTATGGAAGGTGCTAAATTAAAGACTGGCTGACTGGGACTTCTTCCGGTCCCAGCTGGACCACATTCTACCTGCCTTCCTCAATGTACCACTGCCTCCTCAAAACACCACTGAACATAGACACAGCCGTCAGTAGCCTTATGACGGCAATACGTACGGCGAATAAAATCGCAGTACTAGATAAATTTTAACCCAGACACTACGCACACAACCAAGGCTCATACTACAGCCTATCACCCAGCAAATAGGATCCGACAGGCATTACAACATGGTGTAAACAGATGTGTTTCATATACCACTCTCAACCGCATCGAGAAGCAAATTAGGCAGGAGCTAATTCAATACAAACTCGATGGGTCCAGGCAGAATTGGCGACCTTAAATGCAGCAGATACACCCATACGGTTAATGGTGAAACACTTCACGAGAGAACTGCTCATCGGTCAGGTGGAAGACTTGATGGACTTCACCTACAATAACACTTTCTACAACCAAAAAGATAACCTAACAATGGGTTCCCCCATCTTAGCAGAAATATTCATACACCATATTGAACAAAACTACATTTTACACAACAATAAATACTGAGATAACATAATTTACTGGTATAGATAAGTCAATGATATTATAACATTATGAAAATATTTTTTAAAATTTAATACATAAATAAATATATATATATATATATATATATATATATATATAGAATATCAAATGTGTTTTCCTGTTAGAATATTTTTAAGATCAAATAATACACACAAATACAGGAATATTTAATTTATTGAACAATAAACTCAAAGCTTTCCGGTGGCTTACATTACCAACATCTTCCATGAAGATGTTGGTAATGTAAGCCAACGAAAAGCTTTGAGTTTATTGTTCAATAAATTAAATATTCCTGTATTTGTGTGTATTATTTGATCTTAAATATATATATATATATATATATATATATATATATATATATATATATATATATATATATATATATATATATATATATTTTTTTTTTTTTTTTATTTATACATATAATTCTCTGTGTTTCTTTTATTTATTTTAATTAAATTTATTTTCTGTTCTTGTTATTGTTATTGAGATTTATTTATTGGTAAATTGTTACCTATTATTGTTTTACATATTATTTATTTACTGTTATATTGTTCTTTGTTGTTATTTAGTTTTTAAGAATTTTTTCATTGTTATAGGTTTATTGTTGTTTTTTGTTATTTATTGTTGGTGTTTTTTTTTTGTTTTGTAATTTTTGTTGTATTTAAATTTATTTGGTTTTATTTAAAACATTGCGTTCCGTGTTAGATTTTGTTTGGCGATGATAACCACAATTGGTTTTTCGCCAGGAGAAAAAAAAATATAACATTATACAAAGGTAACACATGCCGAGCACACATATTTTCAAAACACCTTAATTCCATACACCCAAAACTAACACACACCATCAAAACTAGACCTTACATTTAAACATACAGACAAACAAACACATAAATTCAACGTATACCGAAAACCCACCAGTGCCAATACTACCATTCACATCTCCTCAAACCACCAACACCAACATAAACTAGCCGCATACAACACCATGATATATCACCTGCTTAAAACACCGTTAGACAAAGAAGAACACTGCCAAGAGTTATACACCATAAAACATTTAGCACAAACTAACGGATGCAACACAACAATGATTGACAAATTATACAACTGCCTAAAAACAAACTCAGTAATCCAAATACAAACACACAACACGACGATCCCATAAAATTCTTGTCAATACCATACAGATCATCCAAAACCCACAATCTAACCAATACACTACGAAAATATATCTACAAAATAGCCTACTCCCCACACACTCTCAATAAACAATTTAAACCCAACAACAAAATCAACAACATTTACAACGCTGCTGGAGTTTACAAACTAACTTGCAATTTGTGCCCCAGTATATACATAGGCAAGACAGGGAGATCTTTCTACACATGCTACCAAGAACATATAAATGCACTAACAAACAATAATTATAAATCAAACTTTGCCGATCATCTCAACACCACAAAACATGACAACATAGACATAACATCTAACTTACAAATTCTCTATAAACAACACAGAAAGAACCAACTTTACACACCCGAACAATACGAAATATACAAACACTTCAAACTACACCCTACATACATACTCAAAACACATTTACATTACAACTCTCACACACTTTTTGACATCATAACTCCTAATACTCACAAAGTACACCCACACCACCATAATATCTTACCCCCACCCTAATACCCTAACCTACAAAAACCTTGTGATCAGTTACGGTCTGAGTTAACAATGGGACACATCTCCTGAAACGGCCGTCCTCAACAAATATAAGTAATTGCTACTATAGCCAAGTTCGTAAATATTTACAAGTGTTTTAGTGAAAACTAGTAGCTCACGTGAAGATGTAATCAACAAATAAGATTAAATTGTTTGCTGACATATCTGAAAGCTACCTAACAAGCAATCAGCTGATGTAGCTGTTATCACTAAAGTAGACTTAGAAGCAGAACAGTTTGCCTACTACCTCACATTAGAGCCAAACACTGACATTGCAAACACAAAGGTAAAGTGGACAGTACCACAAACATATTCCAGGAAAGCCCCTGGACCAGACAACATAAACAATACAACGCTGAAACACCTCACAAGAAAGCAATTATTTATCTTTCAAATATCTACAAAGCTACACTCTGGACACAAAACTTCCTGGATGCTTGGAAGGAGGTCATGATCATAATCTTCCCCAAACTGAAAAAAGACCACTGCAAATCGGATTTATACTGACCAAAAAGTTTGTTGAATATGATGGGTAAGATGTTTGAAAAAATCCTGCTCAAACGTATCAACAAGCATAACCATGCACAGAGCATAAAGAGGCCAGATTAATTTTGCTTTAGGACAGAGCACTCAGAAATACACCCCAGCTGATAAGAGTGGTGGATCATGCATCCAAGGGGTTCAACAATTACTGGTTGACTGGAGTTGTCTTCCTGGATATAGAAAAGCTCTTTGACCAGGTCTGGAATAGCAGGCTCGTAGAGAAACTGAGAGTCTATGACTTTCCAGACGAACTTATACACCTAATTAGGTTATATCTGTCCAGCAGTAAGTTTAGGGTTGACCAAATTCAATTTATACTACGAACTGTATAGCCCAGAGTCTCTCAGGGCTAAATTATTAGGCCCATATTGTTTATCATCTGAATCAATCACATACCAATAACACTCAACACACAACTGGCCATATTTGTAATGACAACTCGTTATCCGCTCAGTCATATCATTTGTCATTGCATTATGTGAAAATCTAGAAGAAAGAAAGATAGTGAAAAAGAAGAATGGTAACAAGGAGTATCTGGTTATTTCGACTCTCCACTTTGTCAAAGAACACAAAGATAGTTCCTTATCTAGAGATTCTACTGTCTATCTTAATCATGGCAAGCACATCATTTCATACACTAATTTACAAGTACATCTAACCGTACTAGAATCATGGCTGAGCTAGAGAGCAAAGGTGAACGTAGTCAAATAACAAGCACTATTTCTCTCCAAATGTAAGACACAAACACTCAACAAACCTTTAAAACTACTAGGCGATGACATCCATACCCTCAGGAACTATTCCATTAACAGAAGTCCCACTTTAAATTTTGACAAGGTTAAATTGCATTTCTGACTAGTCCAATATAAAAAATGATAGCCTTGTCCAACCAACTTGTCCAGACCAATTTATTTGTGTGGTTTTAATTTGCTAAGTAGTTGCCATACTGCACATGGTATAAACATGTGATCCTCCTTCCCATCTAGTTTCTGAATCAAATCAGGATAAGCTTAAGAGACTTCAATAGCACTTATTTCATCTCCCTAATTTTTTAAAATATATTTTTGAAAAATTTGTAGAATTCTATGGAAGGACAGAGAGTATAGTGTGCTAACAAAGTCATTAGATAAATCTTTCAGGAATTTAGATGCTTTTCATGCCACAGGAAATATAACTTTAAAGGATCAAACCGAATTATTAATCTCTCCAAAGTTGGTACCAAACTTGAAAATATAGTACTGTCATAAAAAAAAATCTTAAACTCTACTTTTGTATAATAACAAATTCATTTCAATGGTGTTTCTCTGTGGATGTATTGCAAAAAGAATTTGTACAACTTGACTTCAGTAACCTCTATATCCAAAGGTAAAATATCACATGATGTCTGTATGGCATTGTATAGAATGTGTCCATCAAATCTCTAATCTCAAAATCGGGGCTAATTACTACTTTGTAAACAAGTAGCCCTCAGTTTGTCGATTAATACCTCCAAAGTTAGTGTTAGTAGTATCAGAAAACAAGGAGGTAATTCTGTTATCAATATCAAATTTTTTTAATAAGTTTGGTTTAATAAGAGTTGGCTTAACCAAAATATTTGATTTATCCTCAGGGACTTTGTCAAAATGTAAAACCTTCTCATTAACTTCTCGGCTCTTAGTAAAATACCTTACAATAACAAGTGTAATCTTCATGTCCTTCCTGTTTCATTTATCAATTGTGATAGTAATGAAATTAATTTTTCCTAGGGCTACAAACAAAATTAGAAATATAAATTACACTTTTTCTGTATTAATTTGGCAAAAAAACCACTACTCACTGATTTATAGTGTTTTTTTGCCAAGTGTAATTCATACAAAAACCTCAGGATGTACAACACAAATACTGAAAGTTTTAAAAATATAAGTTGGAATAACATTACCGGTACCAATTATTGCATCAGGTTTTAGTTTTATGCTTTAGTTTCCTATGTATCAATGAAGTTATCATGAATTCTGTAGATTTCAACTATTGTTCCCTCTGAAGAGAAATGATTATTAATTATTTTGCTATGTTGTAATTTACAATTTTATGATTTTCAAAAGTAATAATCCATATTAATGGCTATATTTAATTAATTTTATTAAATAAAAGTCTTAGATATTGCTCTATTAAACTATAAAAGTAAAAACCAAAATGGTGTCTTATATGGAGTTTGTCACCATGTGGCTTTTGAGATAAAAATTTCTATTCATCCGCCCCAGTTGAATTAAAAGGTTGTGTTTCATGACAAAGTAATTTTTAATCAATTAAAGTAATGGAGGACCAAAACAAAAAATTAAATCAACCTGCTTAATGCATTAAAAAAAATGAAAGAACCATGTGTATTCACTTACCTGTAATTTTCCAATAAATTACAAGAATTCATCTAGTGTTAAGTTATGTTAAAGCTCTATTCTTAGCATATACAGTAGAACCCCTCAAATCTGAACTAATTGGGAGTATAGACTGTTCGGATTTGGAAAAGTTTGGATTTGCCGAAAAAGTTCGGATTTTGGATTTGCTGTGTATTTTGCATTTGAGAGAATAGAGTTTTTTTTATTAATACAAAATATTAGAGCATTCATTACATATTTCTGTATCAAAAATTAAAGTTTCCCAGTGCTACAAGTGAAAAGTCTTTGGAAAAACGCCATCACTTGAAAGTTTCTGTGAATGAAAAAATTAACAAGGGTGTATTTTTATGGTTTACACAAGAGAGACAGAAAGGAGTTTCTATTAGTGGCCCATTAATACAAGAAAAGGCATTACAGTTAAACAAATTAATAAACGGTGATTTGGAATTTACTGCTAGAAGTAGATGATTACATTGATGGAAAAGAAGGCACGAAATTAGATTTAACATCACACCTCAGGAAGGTTTATCTCCAGATGACGATTACTGATTTTAAGGGAAAATATAATCAAGTGTCTGTGTCCTTTCTTTTTAAGTGAAACATATAATTTAGTGTTTGTCTTTTTAATTTTTATTTTACTGCCAATAAATTCTATGTTAATGAAGTGATACAGTAGTACAGTATAGGACTTCGAATTATATCATGTTTTTACAGTGTCAATTCCAATATACATCTCAGTCCTGTTTTACGTAAGTAGCATACTTTCAGTACATACTTCATTAAATTTTAAATACTTTTTAAAACTAATTTTAAAAATACTTAACTAAGTGAATACGTAATTGCTTACTTGCTGACACGTTTCAATACATTCGTTCCTTTTACGAAGCTAACCCTCTACTGGTGGCATCGGTTAGGTGTAAAGGCTCTAACGGGAATGGATTTATGACTGTAAAATGGGGTGGGTTGTTTTGGTTGAGTGTCATATAATAGAAAAGACTGTTAGCTTCAAAGTGTGTGTGATCATTTAATAAGTTTTCTTTATCTGTTGTGTTGTATATGTCATATTTTTTAAGATTGTTAGTTTTTTACTTTGTTTTAATATGTGTAGAACATTTAAATTAGTGTGTATGTTGGTGTGTGTGTGTTGTCAATTCCTGTTAGAGCCTTTACACCTAACCGATGCCGCCAGTAGAGGGTTAGCTTCGTTAAAGGAACGAATGTTTTGAAACGCATCAGCAAGTAAGCAACTACGTATTCACTTAGTTAAGTATTTTTAAAATTAGTTTAATCAGTGAATTCAAGATGATTACATCAAGCAACGTTTTAAAAATTTGGTTTTCATTAAATCATGTTTGGAATTCATGTGGGTTCGGATTTCGGGGGTTTGGATTTGAGGGGTTCTACTGTAGATCTATACTTGCAATGTCCTTGCTGATAAATGTTATAAAGTCTGGTTGACACACAAATATTGTATGTAAGTAAATTTGGTCTGAATACACTGCACAAACACGTTAGATTTTGTCACAACTGACGTTTACTAAAACAATTTAGAGGATAAATTTTAAGATATTACATATTTGTTGTTACCTTAAAAGAAATGCAGTTCCCATATATTAACAATTGAGCGAGTTTCAACATGCTGTTTTAACCAAATGTACCAAAATGTTTGAACATGAAACAGTGAGCAACTGACTAAGCAAAATGGCAAACAGAACTGTAGAAAAAAATGTGAATCATAGAAGTACAAGGAAATGAAAAATGTTCATTGAAATTATTGCTTAAGGATTTAATAGGCCTACTGTTTGGTTGGCAGCAATGAGTAGAACTGAGTATCGACAGTTCAGCAATGATATTTTCCTGGTCAAGGGGGACAGTTGAGTATATTGTAGTTGGTGCCAAATTTGATATGCTACAACAACACCTATTAAAAGCCCATGTAATTTTTGTTGGTTGACCTGAGTCATATACTAACCTATAAGGATTTGTTTAGCTATGTTTACCCACCTGGGGATTAACCTGGATTAGTTGAATTAAAGACCGATGTTGAAACACTTATCCTTGTATAGTCTTAGCCTAACTGTTGGAGTTAGGGGTTATATTTCTAAATTTGCTTTTGGAAATTTATAAAACCTAGTTTTGGTTCTAAAACATAGTTTTATAACCTGGGTATATTTATGTCCTACACAGGATGTATTTTTATTTACATTTTCATTATGTCTATTTAGAGTTTTAATGTCCATGCAGTATAAACACATTGATTAGCTGTAATTCTGCACTAATCCACAGTAACTGCCTTTCATGCAATACTATGAGTAACTAATGTCATATTTTCCTCCAGCAAAAAAATATGTGGCTGTATTTATTAATATTTTTCATATGATTGTCCTTTATACTTCTATACTATATAACAGTAGCATATACGTTTATGCTATGCATCTAGTAGAAAGTGGCAAACATTAAAGCTCCTATCTCACGTGTCATGAATCAAGTCATACCTCCAAGGAACAAATCCTTTAGCCCCATTGAACAAATATTAATAAATGATAAAGAAAACTGTAAAATTGTCATACAAAATTGTACAAAATGTTTGTCATAAAGAATAGCAAAAAAATGAAACAAAAAATTAAACTTCAGTTTCTCTCTTTGGTTAATGAAGGACACGGTGTGTCCAAAATATATTATTAGTTTGGTATTTAAGAATATATTTTAAGATTACAGGCCAAAATAAAATCAAGGTAAGTCTGTCATTCTCCTGCCTTGTCCAAAAAATTTCAAATAAATTTTAAGCTCTACCAGAACTAAGCTAAACATACACACACTACACTCTCTCTTCTCTCTCTCTCTCTCTCTCTCACACACACACATACACACACACATATATATATATATATATATATATATATATATATATATATATATATATATACACACACACATGTGTTCATACATTATGAAATTAACTTACATTAATGCATTATATCGGCCTAATCAAAGATGATGTTGTAATTGTTCAATATAAACAGTTTATTTTTTCATGTTGGCAAATAATTTTAATTTGTTTTGGTATTTTAACAGGTAATGAATCAGTTGAGCCAAATGTTAGCGAATGATGATAGCATTGTTGTAATAAATGACTCTTTTGAAGAGCTTAGAGTGTCTGATGGAAACAAATCTCTAAATAAACTTTTGTCTACGAGTAAAAATAACCAACA